>CM077266.1:10720000-10907500 GCA_039654775.1 Spinibarbus caldwelli | reverse complement strand
TCTCCTCAAGTTAAAGAGGCCACACCATTCAGCTCACATGGATCTATGCAATGTGTATTAATGCTCTCATATTGAGCCTGCATCAATGACAAATAATTATCCCTAAGATGACGAAAAAGAGAAATCCTTTAAAAACGCAGGATCCAAAAAATGTAATCTTAGTGTTTATGTTGGTTTTATACATTAAAAAATACATTAACACAGTATATTACACCCTGTTTTTTATTTTACTTTTTGTTTTTTCTAATCAACATTTTTAAAATACTTTTCAAACATATTAGTTAAACATTAAATACATCGATTTGGCTGATTTTTACATTAAAACAACATTAAAAGAAACAATTCTATTAAATATATGCTGCTAATGCAAGCTCCTAATGCAAGTTTTTCAGGAATTTCAGCTCTAATGAGGCTTTTTTCTCCTTCTATCTCCATAAATGTAAGACATTTTGTCTTTAAACTCCACAAAAAGAATCTAAATGACTTGTAATTCAAGTGCAAAAATATTCAACGCATGTTATTCAAGTCATTGTCTACATGCATAGCATTTTTAATGCATCTTTGAATAAGTGTCACGTCATTGAACCACGTACAGATTGCAATGCAATAGACTCTAAACTGCACACATTGAAAAACAAACAAACAAAAAAAGAAACATTGGAGTGGCGGAACTAAAACCACTCCATGATTAATGTTTCCCTCCCGTCTGCCTTTCACTAGCAGAACAAAAGCGTTTGACGTTATGAGAAAATGCTTGCTATACTTAGCTAAAGTGGGTTTTGGAAAAGATGTGTTTGAGTTGGTGACTTGAGTGAAGAATTTTTATTTGCCATTGTGTTTGAAACATCCTCTTTTGGCTTGTCCTGCTGGTGTCTGAGCACTCAAGCAGACCTCTTGTGCCAGTGCCCAGGAATCACACAAAGAATGTTTAATATTAGACGAGGATGGGATGATATATAGGCTGCTGTTCTCACCATGACAGACTGCACTCTAAATTCAGCAGAATACTCAATACAATAAGTCAGTCAGGTGAACTATTATACTTAATAGTTTAATAAGAGGTATTTGTAAAACTGTAGCCAGAAACAAAGTGTCCTAATCATTGTGTCAATTTCTCAAACTATGGTATCCACCCTGGAATTGAGGAGCCCATTAATTTAAGTATGCATATTGAGCTGCTGTAAAGAATAGACTTACAATGCATGGTTCTGAGGGTGTGAGAGATTCATGAGTCAGTCGAAGCCTTTTTACATTACTTAAACCATGAATAGGTGACGTGCGCCTGTTGAGGTTAATGCGCTTACTGGAACACAGCTGGCAGTCATATAAAAAGATATCTGGAAAAAACTGATAATAAATATGCAGAAAAATAGAGTGCCAACATAAACATGCTTGTTAGTGCTCATTTTAGATTGAGAAAATGGTGCAGTCACATTAGCTATTAGAGGCAATTATCATAGTGGTGTAAATGTATTTTAATATTTTTACCCTCATATCTATTGCATATCATATGCATTTTGATTTGCCGAATACCTCAAGTGTGTGACTGAAATGTTACGCCCCTTAGCATATTAAGAAACACACAGCGTGTCCATGACATGGCAACGGCAGCAATTTTAGAAAAGGGGTGCTTTTTTTTATTACATTTTTAATCAGTAATTAGTAATCCTGAGCTCAGATCTGTTGTGTCCTGCAGTAATGAGAACCACAGAGACACATGACTGACAGTTCTAACACATCAATGTCTATTTTAAATCTTCCTACCTTGTATCACCCTGTGTATAAACTTGGAATAGAGGACATTTTAATGGATGCAAAACTTACTAGAAATGCCTTTTCATACCGATCAATCCAACACAATTATTGATCCAAAACAAAAGTAATCCTCTAATCCCTATCCAAGAGAATTTTCTTTTAATTGGTCACAGCATGTGGCCAACATATTGTGAGACAATAAATAACTGATATTTATTTTGTTCTTTTGTAATGCATTTAATATTTAAAGATGAAGATTTAATATTCTGAAGAAAATGTATGGTGTGTTGTTGGATTTGATGAGGTCACACCATGTAACTGACAGAGGTTAAATAAAAAGCTAAATAAAAATTTCAGTTTAGCAGTCTGAGCTATTGGGAACAATTTGATGTGGAAATCAAATTGCTTGTGCAGTGTCACTCTCATAATAAGATAATTATGTTATGAAAAGTGTAGGAATGTGTGCACAAAACTGCAAACAAAATGCTCTGTTTTGATGGAAATAAATATCCTTCACACCTTGTTGTTATATTAAATCATTCCCTAATAGCTCCCAAAGGAAATATAATTACATCTTTGAACCCCAGAAGCGTTTTTCAGTAAGCATTTGTTTGTTCATGCCCTCAAAAGTCAACATTTTATCTGGTGACGCTTATATTTGATTACAGCCTATTGAGAAGAAGTAGTTTGGCAACGAGTGTAGTCCACATCTCTCCCATGATGCTCAGCAGTCTAAACAAAGTTTATAGAGCACAGCAGTCAGCTTCTGGAAGAAAACCCTATTGATTACCCACAAAGAGAAACAGATTTTATGTGATGAAGTATAAATTGCCAAGACAGATGTACCTTGTGCCCTGAAGTTAAGTAACAATATACTGCATGTTTCTATAGGAACTTGCTTCAAGGTCATTAAAAAGTTTAAGAAAAAATGTCCTATTCACTGCGCCTAAAATGTATAATTGCAGAAAAAATATATACGTTGTACTGAACTTTAACGGAGCAACAGATTTTGTGTGAAAATAAATCATTCAAGTTGTTTATTTTGTTTAAAAATCTTATAAATGTATGAGGTGGCAAGGGGGGCCTTTTACCCACACACGGGGTAAAAGGCCCACCAGCAGGGGTTAAAAGGCACACGGTATTGATACAAATACTTCAGCTAAAATAATGTTTTGTTTAATAATGTCTAAGTTAATACTTGTTCAAAACAATCACTTTAGCAAAGTTTGTACTGTTTTCTGCTTAATTTGAAAAAATAAATAAATAAATAAATATTGTTCAATAAATATAGGCCTACTGTCATTAAAACATGTTAATATTTAGGCCAGATTAGATTCATTACATGTAAAGTAAAACATTTCAAAAGGTTTTTTTTTTTTTTTTTTTTAATTTTGATGATGAGAGCTTACAGCTCATGAAAGTCAAAAATCCAGTCTCTCAAAATATTAGAATATTTACGTTTGAGTTTCATTAAATGACCATCCCTACAGTATACTGTAAATTCCAGGTATCTCTTGTTCTTTGAAAGCACAATAATGGGAAAAAAAAATTGAACTTTTTCACGATATTCAAAATATTTTTAGATGCACCTGTAAAATAAAGGTAAAATATGTGAAAAAAAAATGTTTTATTTTATTTTTTTCAAACAAAGCATGAACATGTTACAGTGCACCCCATAAACACAATCAAGCCTTTAAAAATAGTTGATCGACCATCTCTTTAAAGCCAAGTATGAATCTCGTCAAATTAGTGTTTTAATTTTTTTCAAAAATAATAACTCAAGGCAGTAACATTTTAAACAGCATAATTCATTTGTAAACTTGTGTTCAGCTTATTTTCTTTTTAATACTTTACTTTGAACTATTTTTGAATTTTTCGGATCATAAGTAATCAAAGCTCTGTAAATATTGGTCTCAGATGCGGAGATTTACTTTAAAATTCACAAAGCTGATTACTCACTAAAAAAATCCTAAAAATGTTTCAAGTCTTATTTTGACGTAACTAAGTGGTTATATCTACTGTAAGTGTGTGAGTTGTTTACATACTTTTTAAATTAGTCTTCCCATTAACGCCATTATATTGTTTATTCAGACTGATTCACGAACGCGCAAGAACATGAGGTGCGATATATCGCATGAACCAATCACAGCCGATCATAACCAGTCATATCGCGATGGAGGCATTGCCTCCTCTCACATGATTTTCCCCCATTCGTTCTCAATTACTCAATTTCAGCTAATTTTACTGTATTTTTTTATTGTTACATCAATCACAATTTTATGTGGGAGAAGTAGTTCATTTCATTCATGAAAGGCATTAAGCAACAGAATGTTATACAGTTGTTTTTGCTTCAAATCAAAGTTTGTTGTGACTCATCTCAGAGATAGTTGGTTTTCTTTATGATTAGAACTCTTAATTGAAAATTTTAATGTCTTGGAGGAAGATGAATGAGAAAAATCCTTCCCGGAACGAAGGCTTGTTTAAAGGTGGGCAGTCACTGTTGTGCTCCACTGAAGAGAGGATAACAGTATGCTGCTGCTATTGGTGCGAACAGCTTTTTGTGGTTTATATTTAGATGTTGATCTAAGAATGGTCTTACGCCATCTGCGATGCACATGTTTCTTGAGAGTGGATGAGTTAATTCTCACAAACGCAGGGATGAATACTTCCTGTGCTTCGAATTTACTGTATAAAACTGCACACTGTCTTATACAACCTCACAGAAAAGAAAAAAAAAAAAAAAAAAGAGCAGCCAAGCAAATTCCCAGCAGATTTATGGCCACCATCACTGGATCAACCTTACACGCCTCTCGCCTCCACCGTGAGCCTATATTTTTGCAATCCCGGGATGGTTCCGACGGCAAATGCATTGAGACTTTAACCTTTCAAGACAGTGTTAGTGGATACATGACAGTTTCATTTCTCACTACAGTTGTTTGTAAATGGCTTTGTACAAGCCTTTTTATCCCAAGACTCTTGCAACAGTCACACTAGAGTTGATTTTGGTTCTATATTTAAACCCTTATCATTTCAAGCTTGAGGTTGATGTGACTGCTTTGTTTAATTGGCTATGCATTCAGAACAAGAAAAACAGGCTTGATTTATTGTCAGTTGGTGAGTGTTCTGAGGGAGGAAAGGCCCTTGGAAAAATATAGCTCAGTAATAAAATATCACCTCTACAGGGCAATATTCTGTGAGAGAGATTAGTAGGAGTTTTATAAAGAGGTCAGTGCTGACGTGAACTGCACATGCATTAGGTGTTGAATCCACTCATGAGGGGAGCTAAAATCTCTGGCTTTTCTCCAATCACAGGAGTTCTTCTCGAAATTTGCATAATCTGAATTAGATAACATGCATGTCACATCGCTTCCTTTCATTTACTTGGATTTGAAGTTGGATTCTGCCGTTATGCTGTAATGAATAATCTTATCATAGCGATGTGGTTATTGAATAAATCACACAAGTCCATAGATATCTTATTGTAGCTCCAGATTTCTTTGTTGGCATTTATTTATTTATTTATTTTTTTGTTCCCAAAAGTTTCTAACAAGCATTTATATTTAAATATTTAGCTTATGTATGGTCATACATATTTGATAGCATGTCACAGTGACATCATGTCATTGTGCTGTGCATGTGTAGTGTATGGTCACTGGCTAATGTTACAGTGTGTTGAAAAATGACTATTTTCAATTGTAAATGTTATATTTACAGTTACCCACTCAGTTGCCAAGTAAAATGTTTGTTTTTATGATGGTTTTAACCCCTTCGGTCGTAAAATGGAAAACGTCATAAACAATAGGAAATAAAAATAGGAAAAAGCAATAGTTTTTTTTGTTTTGTTTTGTTTTTGTTGTTGTTGTTGTTGTTTTTTTTTTTGTATAATAAAGTGTATAGCTTACAATACTGTTAAAAATGCTGAGGTGGCAAAGATTTTTTCATGTTTTTGAAGAAGTCTCACCAACTGACCAAGGCTGCATTTATTTGATCAAAAATACAATAAAATCAGGAATATTGTGAAATATTATTACAATTTAAAATCACTATTTTCTATTTTAATGTATCTTAAAATTTAATTTATTTCTGTGATGCAAAGCTAAATTTTCAGCATCATTAATCCATTCTTCAGTATCACACGATCTTTCAGAAATCAGTCTAATATGATGTAATTATGCTCAAGAAATATTTCTTATTATCATTATAGTTGAAAACAGTCATGCTGCTTAATATTTGTGGAAACCTTTTTCTATATATAAATAAAAAGAGTATTTTGATGAAAAGAATGGAAACATGATATATAAAGTGTCATTTTTGATCAGTTTAATGCATCATTGCTGAATAAATGTGCTAATTTATTAAAAATAAAAAAATAAAAATCTTACTGACCCCAAACTTTTTATATATATATATATATATATATATATATATATATATATATATATATATATATATATATATATATATATATATATAAAAATTAGTAATGTTAAATTAGTTAATGTGTATAATTTGACACTATAGAACAAGTGACTGCAGATTCCAAACATTTAGTATGCACATCAAATACATGTTTGTGAAGTTTGGTTTAAGTTGGCTACACAAATTAACTGGAACCATATGCCAAGAATGTCTAAAACAAATTTATTCAGTTTATTCCATGTTTGGATTTGGATGAAGAGGCTGTAGAATATTTGTTGCGTTATGTAAGTCAAGCTGTTAATATAATTTCTCATCATACTGTTGACATTTCTTAATTTGAAAATGATCTTCTTTCAAAACTGTATAAAACAAGCATGTTCATTTTATTCTTAAATGAAAACAAAAAATGTGTGTTTTACAACCAAAAGTTATGAACATTCTTAAACTGAGAAGAAAAGCACCATAAATTATTATTTTGCTTTAATTTTAAAATCGCATGAGGTTTACATGGCAAGAAGCAGAAAACAATTTGCCAATGGGGAAAGAAAAATATACTTAATTCAATATTAAAAACAGACAAATCTTTGTATCTCTTTTTAAAGTTATTTCTTTGTAATTTTTTTGCATCATTTTAACTATCCGACTTTTGCCAACCAATGATTCGTATCAGGCATCTACATATACATTGATAAATCCCTTTAGATTGTGATTTATTTATTCTTTGTCTATGTCTGCATTAAAGATTTTCTCTGTGTGCTGAAGCGGCATCTGAGGCATCTACATGAAAGTCTCACTCTCGCCCTCGCTTCCTCTAACTTGCTTTAATCCAGAATAAATGGTTTCTGGGGGAGAAAAGAGCAGATGCTATCAAGCGTAAAGTTCACCACCCTCAGTGCTTGTCTGAATGTGGGAGTTTGTACCATTACAGCAATAACAAAGCAAAGCGGTTAGATGTGAGGCCCCTAAAGCCTTCAGATAACTCAGAGAAATACTTGTCAGTTAGTTGGAAAGCATTCAGTAATGCTGTGGTGCTTTAAGGTTATGGTAGGTTATGTCCATCTGCAGTGATGGCTGTGGACCAGATAGACCTTAATTGAAAAAGACAAGGTAATGCCCAGAATTAAGCAACAGCACACTCACATATGTTCCTGTTGTGCTTTGTGCTAGATATGCCAAGGTCATGGTTCCCAGGGAACACAAATATTAAATTTACATTGTGAGTGAACTTTGGATTTTATGAGAAAATGGCAATTTCATATAAATTCATGGTATGATTCATACAAAAATATGCTAAAATGATAAATAGTTATGAGAGTGCCTTGAGAGTGTGTTGGATGAAGAATGAATGACATGAGACTCTTGCATTTGATTTGTCCAATTCTGAATCAACTGCTCTAATAATAGCACTGGGACGAAGACACTCCAAGAACGTCAGCTTGTTGTTTCCTGCAGGATCCAGGATGTTCTGTTACTTTGAAGAGTTTTGGGAAAAAATTAAAATAAAAGTACATTTGACTTTACTGGCTTTGGGTTCCTACAATGCAAGGTATCTGTTAGTCACAGCCTCAGACGTCATACCCAGGGACCATTTCGAAGTCGTCATCAGATTGGTTGAATTCTACAGGATTTCCAGGAGATGTGTGTGTTGTGTTCTTTAACAATCTGCCTGGAAACAAAGATGTCGTGCTGCCGTGCGTCTGTGCCATTCATTCACACAGAGACACACAGAACATGCAGGATTCCTATTTAAATGGTTTTTTTTTTTTTTGCGCTCAATATTTACAAACACTAGTCCATATCATGTTTTGATTTAAGTGTAGTAACCTACTTTTGATGTATCCATCCAAAATTTGGTAAATTCGTGATATTCCATCCGCGTTTTCCGCATCGGGGAAATCGTAGGGCCCTTAACTTAGCTATCTGTTAGGATGTTTGTCAGTTCAATAGTTCAAAACAGCAAATGCCTGAATAAAGGTTTGAAAAGATTTTTATGACACTGCACCCATAATGGAAAAAGATGTTCACAGAGTAATCCTGTTCAAATGTGCCATCTCTCAAACTAGAAGCACATGCTGTATACCAAATTATAGAAATACTCCAGGAACACAGTGACATGAGGTTTTTCGGTTTTAAAATATCTGGCTTTCTGGAATATTTGATTACATTTTCATTTTTGGTTGATCTATTTCTTAAATCTCTTAAAGCTCAGAATCAGTTTTTACCTTAAAAATGTAAGTAATGTAAGTGTTTTAGAAATATAAGTAATGCACATTTAAGTAATGCATTTTTTTTCATGGTAAAAAATGTACGTTTTAACATTTAAAAATGTAAGTAATAAGTATTAAATAATATTTTTATATGATAAGAAATAATTGCAACTCAGATCAATATTTAATCTCCATGCATACATTCACATCTGGTAGCCATGTAATAAGCTGGAGTTAGACTGTCACCTGTTCACCTTGGCTAGGTTTACTTTGCGACAAATGGCTGACCAACTGTTCATTAGCTCTGTACAAAACTGAACTTCTGTACACTAATTCAACAGTGTAATTGTTCTCTGTGATCTGTGAACTATGTGTGCTTTTTTTATACAGTATACAGCAAATCTTCCCTGTCTACAGCACTGCTCTTATACAAGTAATAATGGCTCAAGGCCACTCTGTGTACAGCTGTCTTGTCAGCGAGGACATTCTGTTTGCGCAATCTTGAAAATCACGGTGGATTTCCATGAACAGGGCTCCCAATGCCACTTTTATCAAAAAAGCTGAGTGCAGAATGTTCTCCACAAGGACAACCTTTCTGTCTAGAGACAAGAAGTTCTATCGGCTTTCATATTTAAGATGAGTTTCAGAGTTTATTTCTACACCTGTACAGTAGGTGGTTCGACAGACTCAAGAAAAAAAAGAAGAAAACAATTGTTAAAACATGGTGTTCTCCAAGGCCCGTGTAAGTCTTTGAAAATAATGATTAAATTTCTATGCATTTTTTTTCAGAATGATGAGAAAGATATCAATCTGACAAATAAAATGTTCTTTTGTTATATTGTTTTGCTATTTGTTATAGTTTTTAAAACTCAATATACATGTTTTTGTGTAGAATTATAACCCAAATCTGGACCCAAAAATCTGAGTCTACACTGAAAAATCAAATTTAAACCTGGAAGTAAACAGAATGTTTTGGGTTTTTCTTTTGTTTTTTTGAAAAATGTAAAACAAAAGCAATAACAAAAATTACATTTTTTTCTCGATTGCTAAAACACTACAACCAGGTTTTTTGAACTAAAATTTCAAAAGCATAACGCCATTTTTTTAAAAAAGCACACCCATTTCCCTAAACTATAAACACTATTCTCCTGCTTTGACACGAGTCAGATTTGGTGAACTGTCACTGCAAAACTCTACACACAAATCCCTACATTTCTCAGTGCTTACACCATGTGGTCATTTAGAAAGCACTAGCATTCAATATTGTTCACTCAACTCTGCACAGTTTGAGCTCAATTAGCACACAATTACCCAAGTGGAAACACTAGGAGTCTAAATTTATCACACACCAATCGTCTCGGGTTACTTGACTGTAACCCTGTTCCCTGAAAAAGCGGGGAACGAGATGCTGCGCTTAAAGCGCTATTGGGAACGTTCTTTGTTCAACCGGTTGTTGAAGCACGTGTGTCTAACATGCCAAACTTTGGCTTAAATAACCTCGGTTAGGTGACGTCACTCGATTACGAACACCTGGAGGTTATAAATAGATGTGACGTGGAAACATCCTCAGGTCAAATTTTTGTCTGAAAGGACGTCCAGTCACGCTTACAGTGCAGCATTGAGGCGCAGCATCTCGTTCCCGCTTTTTCAGGGAACAGGGTTACAGTCAAGTAACCCGAGACGTTCCCTTATCAAAAGCTACTCTCGATGCTGCGCTCAAAGCGCTATTGGGAACGAGAATACCAACACCGCCGCTCTGGAAGTGTCTGGACCCCCAACGTTGTGTAGTGTGTGCGCACAAACATTGAAGAGGTCTCAGACATGACTCTGGGATGTCGACTCAAGGACATGCGAACCCGGAGTAGCATGAACATCCAAACTATAGAATCTAACAAATGTGTGCGGCGAGGACCAACCTGCCGCATCACAAACTTGCTGCAAGGGGACACCTCTTGCCAAAGCCATTGAAGATGCAATCCCCTTGGTTGAATGGGCCCTTACACCTAGAGGCGAAGCTTGACCACGCGCCTCATAGGCTAGAGCAATAGCATCCCTCACCCAATGTGACATAGTCTGTAGAGTGGCAGCCGCCCCCCGGTTGCGGCCTCCATAGCATACGAAAAGCTGCTCCGACTTACGCCACTGGCTAGTGCGGTGGACGTAAACCTGGAGAGCATGAACCAGACACAGTAAGTGAAGTTTCTCCTGCTCTGATGTCGTGAACGGCGGAGGACAGAAGGCTTCGAGAATGACTGGATTTATGGTAGAGAATGGAATCTTCGGAAGATAACTAGGGTATGCAAAATAGCTTTTACCAGCCCAGGGGCAAAATCTAGGCAGGATGGCAAAACTGACAGAGCCTGCAAATCCTCAATCCTCTTTAGAGAAGTAATAGCTGTTAGAAAAACCATCTTTAGGGTCAGAAACCTGCCAGACGCTGACTCTAGTGGTTCGAAAGGGGTGTCCACCAAGCCCTCAAGCACTATAGCTAGGTCCCACGAAGGAACTGTCGCTCTAGTGGGCGGCCTCAACCACTTAGCTCCTCGAATGAAGCGGGCAACTAGAGGGTGTTTCCCCACCGAAACCCCATCAATCAGAGCATGGCAAGCCGAAATGGCAGCCACGTAAGTTCTGAGAGTATTAGGACGTGTGCCTGAGGACAGTTTCTCTTGCAGAAACTCCAGTACTGAAACAATCTGGCAGTGAACTGGGTCTGCATGGTGTGTCATACACCAACTTTCGAAAATGCGCCATTTGATGGCATAAGTTCTTCTAGTGGAGGGAGCCCTAGCGCTTAGAATAGTCTCTATTACATTGGCTGAAAGGCCAGCATCTCTTAGTTGGTCCCACTCAGGGGCCAGACGTGAAGGTTCCAGAGCTCTGGCCGGGAATGAAATATTGTCCCCTGTGCCTGGGAGAGAAGGTCCCTCCTCACCGGAATCGCCCACGGCGAGCCGTCGAGGAGAGATATTAGATCTGAGAACCATATTCTGGTCGGCCAACGGGGCGCTATCAGTAAGAGGCGAGATCCCTGTTGACGGACCTTGGCCAGGACTCCCGGGAGCAGAGCAATCGGAGGAAATGCATAAAGACGCAGTCTGGGCCACACATGGGCCATCGCGTCCAGACCCAGGGGAGCTGGATGAGTCAGAGAGAAGTAGAGGGGACATTGTGCTGTCTCCTGTGAAGCAAAGAGGTCCACCTCTGCTTCGTAAAATCTTTCCCAGATTTGACCGACTACTTCGGGGTAGAGTTTCCATTCCCCGTGTATCACAGCTTGTCTGGACAGCAAGTCTGCTCCCACATTCATATGCCCGGGAATGTAAATCGGCCTGAGGGACAGGAACTTGTTCTGTGCCCAAAGCAGAATCTGCTGCGCTAGCTCGTTCAAGCGGCGCGACCGCAGTCTGCCATGACGATTTATGTAAGAGACTACCGCCGTGTTGTCCACCCGCACTAGGACATGGTAACCTCTTAACTGCTGGAGGAAGTATTTCAGGGCCAGAAATACAGCCTTCATTTTGAGGCAATTGATGTGCCATTCGAGAAGATGACCTCTCCAGATCCCTTGGGCTGGATGGCCATCTAAGACTGCTCCCCAACCCGTGAAGGATGCGTCTGTCATTAGCATCTTGCGACGACAACACGGACCTAGAGTGGGACCTGAAGCCCCTGGCGCGTAACCCTTATTTGCCTCTGGGGATTGGCCCTTGGATGAAATCCCCTGGCTCTGAGCCACAACTGAAACGATCTCATGTGCAGGAGGCCCAAAGGTATCACCGTGGATGCAGCTGCCATGAGACCTAGCACTCTCTGAAAGTGATAAACCGTGAGTTTCTGGCCTAGCTTTATGTTCTTTAGGATGTTTAGAATGGATTCGACGCGTGCAGGAGACAGCTGTGCCCGCATCGCGATCGAATCCCATACGACCCCCAAATACATTGTCCTCTGAGCAGGAGAGAGAACGCTTTTCTTGGCGTTGAGTCTTAACCCCAGAGATTCGAGATGAGCTAGGACGACATCCCGATGTCGAAGCGCTAGCTCCTGAGACTGAGCCAGGATCAGCCAGTCGTCTATGTAGTTCAAAATGCGGATGCCCTGGAGTCGTAGAGGAGCCAGAGCTGCATCCATGCATTTCGTGTATGTGCGGGGTGACAAGGCTAGGCCGAACGGAAGAACCCGATACTGGTAAGCTTCGCCCCCGAAAGCGAACCTCAGGAACTTCCTGTGTTGTGGCAATATTTCTATATGAAAATAAGCGTCCTTTAGATCGATTGTCACAAACCAATCCTCCGATTGGATGTGAGAAACAATCATCTTGATTGTCAGCATTTTGAACTTGTATGTTCTGAGGTAGCGGTTTAACCCGCGAAGATCTAAAATCGGACGCAACCCCCCATCTTTCTTGGGAACGAGAAAATACCGGCTGTAATAGTCTGACTGTCTGTTTGGCAAGGGAACACGTTCTATGGCCCCTTTGTCCAGCAGAGTTTGTGTCAACAAATGCGCTCGTTCCGGTTTCACGGAAGCGGAGAACGATACGCAAACTGAATCCTGTAGCCTCTCTCTACGGTCTTTTGAACCCAAGGGGAGATATTTGGCAGTAGCTTCCATGCTGCCAGCTTCTCTGAAAGGGGGCACTAATTTTGACACTTCGTTTTGTTGGGGGGATGTTAGATGTTCGGCGTCCTGAAACGTGGCAGGAGGCGACTGAACACTTAACATTACACTGGAAACCGCTGCTCCCCGAAACACCAGTGGCGGTGGAGATTGTACAACGGCCTCCTGATGGTGCCAGGAAGGAGTCTTTATTCTCTGTTGGAACTTTTCGCGCCCCTCCCGGGGGGGGGCACACCCCCGCGGTCCTGGGCGCGCAAGCCTCAGGACCTTTTCTTGGAGGAGATGATGCTCCTCAGGTCCGGTCTCTTTTTGTGCTTCACGCCTCAAAGGAACCGGACCTGGTCGGGACTGGGTGGCCGACGGTCCCGACTCTTGAGCACGGCGGGGAAGAAACCTCACAAACGCCTCCTCATAGCGTTTTGCCTCCCAAAACCTAGTGGCGACGGTGTTAACGGCATCGCCAAATAGGCCGGAAGGCGAGATGGGGGCATCAAGGAGGAAAGCGCGGTCTTTGTCCTTGATGCCCATGAGGTTGAGCCACAGATGTCTCTCCGTGGAAACCATGGCAGCCATAGAACGGCCGATGGCACGGGCCGTCTGCTTGGTCACACGGAGAGACAAATCTGTGGCCCGGCGAAGTTCTAAAAATGCCTCTTCTTCAATTGACCCGCTTGTGCTCAAATCTTTCAGCAGGTCAGCCTGGTATGCTTGCAAAACCCCCATAGTGTGCAAAGCAGCACCAGCCTGACCCGCTGCTTGAAAGGCTTTCCCCACCAGTGAAGATGTTACTCTGCATGGCTTGGTGGGGAGAGTTGCTTTCTTTAATGATGATGAGCTCCCAGGAGAGAGATAGCCTGCGAGCGTCTCTTCAATCTGGGGCATCATCATATAGCCCCATGCCTTTGCATCAACGATAGTCGAGTAGATCGACGTCGATGGCACAAAAACACGGGACGAATACGGATTTTTCCATGAACGAGTTACCTCGTCATGGAGGTCACCGAAGAAGGGGAGAGACCGTCGCTGAGGCCCCTCCCCCCGGCCACCCGACAGATATCTGACGTCTAATTTTGAGCATTTGGAGGTCTCTTGCTCCTGCGGCCAGTCTAGATGTAATCGATCGACTGCCCGAGTAACCACCTCGAGTAACTCCTCATAAGCTTTTTCATCACGAGAGGAGCGCTCTGAGGTGGCACTCTCCACCTCCCCAGAAGCAAGAGATGAAGTCTCCTCAGCCCGTTCAGAAGAAGCGCCGAAGCGCGCTTGAGAAACGGACGCGAGGGCTTCATGATCCGGCGAGAGCAAGGGGCGGGTCCGTCTCACGCGCCTCAGCCAGATCAACACGCGATCCCCATGAGCTTCTAAAGAAGGCGAGCCGCGCGTGAAGCACTTTGATCGAGAGGAGATCGCAGTGCTCACACTCGCCCTCGAGCCCGAGGATCGCGTGTTCTTCCCCCAAACACTGAAAGCAGACAGCATGGAGATCTTCGTCAGAGAGCTGCCTCTGACAAGGAGGTAAACATCTCCTCTCATGATCTGCCATAGTGTGTGTGTGTGTGTATATATATATATATATATATATATATATATATATATATATATATATATATATATATATATATACTCGCTGCCTGCTTTGCCTTTTTTCCCTCAATATTAAGCGTGCTCTTTCTCACACACACACAACAATGCGGTCCTTGAAGACAAAAAGACCTGAGGATGTTTCCGCGTCACATCTATTTATAACCTCCAGGTGTTCGTAATCGAGTGACGTCACCTAACCGAGGTTATTTAAGCCAAAGTTTGGCGTGTTTGACACACGTGCTTCAACAACCGGACGAACAAAGAACGTTCCCAATAGCGCTTTGAGCGCAGCATCGAGAGTAGCTTTTGATAAGGGAACAGAACCGTTGATGGAGAGATACAAATGCCAAAGTCAGCTTACAGTTTTTCTCAGAAGTTTTGGTACATTTCTCAGATCAGAAATTAAATTCTCAAAACTACTCCACATCATCTAGTCACTTGTGCACATCATAAAGTTTCTCATTCCTTTGACCAAGTTGCGATTGCTTTGGTACATTCACGCAGCTGATTATGTACATTTGTCTGCGGTTTCCTACGTCATCAGTTGCTATTGTCATGTTGCTCAAAATGTATTATATAGTTCTCTGTGCTATAGTCTTACCCCTCAAAACCTCAAGTCATTAGTTCATCGTATAAGTCATTACGGTAAATGCAAAATGTTTGATCTAGTTGTCATATACTGTCAAGCATATTATCTACACATTTCTATTAGACTTTTTATAAATTTGCCATGAATTGTGCATGTGAATCTTGACTTTCACTAATGAAGAGAGTATAGATCAACCAATGACAAACCAGTTCTCTGAAATAGCTCAAAGGTGCATCTCATGAACCTTCAATTGGAAAGCACATACTGTATAGACAGAGGACAGTACAAGATTCTGACAGTAGACTTTCTAATTTTTTTTATTTTCACCTTTGTGCCCATATTTCTTTTTCTTTTCTATTTCACAATGATGTTGTAATGTGTGTCTTTTTTTTTTTTTTGGTCAGACCACTAGTAAAAGTGTAAATGTGAATCATATCCCGTCTTTTCAATCAATATCCCACATACAGTAATGTGTAAATTTGTACTTTTGAAATGGATATATGGCATTCATAAGTACAGTAACTGCCAGTTTCAGTACAGTAACTGTCATCCAAAGTGTTGCCATAGTTTTCATCAGCGCGCAGTGTTATATCGACAAAACATTTTGCATATTTTGTTTGTGAACAATAATGACACAAGGACTTTTCATTCTGATGGCACTGATATGTTCATTGACAAATACCATTGTGTGGTGCTGTTTGTATGAATTGTTTTGCACATACTTCTTTTCAAATATTGCAGTAAGGATGATTCGAGAAATGCACCAAAGCGACTGAGATCAAGAGAGACGTGAAGGAAGAGGTCAAGGACACCACAGAGGAGGAGAAGGAGTAGAGAAAGAAATGAAGGAAGAAGAAGAGTAGGAGGTGGAGAGGGAGTATAGAGAGGAAGAGGAGAAAGAGGAGGAGAAAGAGGAAGAGGAGGAGAAGAAGGTGGAGGAGGACGACAACATGGAAGAGAAAGAGGAATGGGAAGGACAAGAAGACAAGCAGTCTCAGATATTTTAGCTGATGCGTGCCAGGGTTGGATCAGGCATGCAAGAGGATTTTACCCCCGCTGCCTGGCCAGGGCCAGTATAGCCTGTGATGTTGAAGAGGTTCTTTGACCTGTCCCAGACCAAAGACGGGATACTGGGGCAGAATAATTATTTTTGTTGTTTGCTGTATTGTACTGTACTCTACAGTACATTAAATTAAGGAATAAAACATTTGGGGAGTACCACACTTATTACAGGTTTTTGTAGTATTGTTTTGAATTTATCTCATCAGTGTGTAAAACTGTGTTGTAGTGGGTTTTGAGGGTTTGTGTGTAATGTCTGAGAGCAAAGTTCGGTTTTTCAGCAAGATTGAGCTGTTTTGAGTGGAGAGCTTCATTTTGACCTGAATATAGGAAGTTTGGGGAATTGAGTTAGAAGTTATGGATTTGTGTTTAGAGTTTCGCAAAAAAAGAATTTTAAGAAATGTGTTTAAGCAGTCGAGAAAAACTGTAAAATGAAAAATAAATATTTAAGTTATCGATCAAATAAGCAAATTTGTGACCCTGACCATGTGAATTCCTTCGTACAAAGGGTCACAAAATATAATTTGCAGTGAAAAATGATGGTTAAAAAAGAATAAGCAATTGTACTGTATGCATTTTTTTTTTTTTTTTTACTTTGAAAGCTCAGTTTAAATATCATTCTGATGGTACACTGACTTCTGATAAGATGAATGGCTTGTGTTTCTTTCCCATGCTCACCTCCAAACGTCTGTTCTGACAATAGCAACAAATGCACAAACACATCTATTTACTGTAATTGCGACAGTGAATTTCACTCACTTAACTGTAGGGTTCACCAAAGTCACAAAAAAATACACAAAACAACATACCTTTGCCTTAACAGAAGCTTTTTCTCTAATGATCAGACTTTTGGATCCCACAGACAGTGTATATAGCCTACTTTGAGCAAACAGAAAACATTGTAGCATTATTATATTTTTCTCTTACAAAGAAGACATGGATGCCATTAGGTTTTGAGACAGAAATTCAACTAGTGAAACTGAAAAGGTTAATAAACATCTAAAACGGACTTTGAATTGAGTTGGCAAAGTCTTGTTTGCAAGTTCCAGTAGTTTGAGATTTAAACTTAAAATTAAGTTTTGTGGAAAAGTTTGGAGGTTTTGCTTGAAAATCAAAAATTCTAACAGGCCAGTGTAGGTCTGTGGAGAATGGAGTGATTTAAAAAGGAAGATAAAGAATGTCACAGAAATTAGTATTTGTATTGTACAGCAGGTGTTAAAGCTCCCAAAATAGGATGAAGTGTTTGATTTGGTGAGAATGAGAATCTTTTTCCAGGTTTGCACTTCATGAAGATACGTGTGTGTGCCTGGGATGGTTGTGTGGGGAAAAAATGACAATTACAAAAGAAACTATTGGTGTGGAAAATGATTTTGAAGTTTGGGGATTATTGTAGACTCTTCTCCCCCTCCTGCAGTACTGCTTTGATTACATACATAGAGCTGCAGTCATGCTGATTATAACTGCAGGAGACAGTAATTAAATGAATATTCAATTAAAAACTGCTCTACTTATTACTTACTCTTGATTTGAGGTGGGGTTTTTCACCTTTATAGATGCAGAGACCCTTATCCAGACTCTCATTCACCTCAGGGGGCTTCAGAAAAAAAATGAGAATAATTCATAATTAATTTAGTGAAATTAATTATATTACCCCTGGTAAAACACATTTAAAGAAATGTAATCATGCATCAATTAAATTTTTAATAAGATTTTCAGTTCGCGTTTAACGTTTATTTTATGTTGAAAGTTTATTTGAAAACTTTTTAACATGACATTGTTTTAATGTAGCACTCATGCGACAAGACAGCAAAAAAAGCTTTGAATATTAATTTTTAAATCACAGTACACAGAGTTCCTAAGTATGGCGATTTTGTGTAGATTTGTTCAGTGAGTTTATATTTCTGCAAATGTGACTTAAGGAGCTTTGTAACTTGATGTCTTGCAGTGGCTTTTTAAAAACAACTCAGAATAGACCTGCTGGAGAAACCCAGGTTGTGCCATTTGGCACAACAGTGGGAGGACAGGAATATAATCTCAATAACTCTCCAGTGACTGTTTCCCCTGTTAGTTCAGGTGCTTACTCCCACCTCAAAATACTAAAATAATCTACAGTTCTATTTATATTTATATATGCCATATATTAGAAAAAAATAATAATCAGGATTTTTGTCTTGCATAAGATTTGTAAGTTAAATATATTAAATTCAGGTTATGTTTTTACATTTTCTTCCTTGTTTTAAGCATACATTTAATGTATTGAAATGTATTGAGGTTTAAAGAGGAATAAAACAATTTACCAAATGTTTAAAAAATAGAATCTATAGTATCTATATCTTTATAGTGGAAAGAAAAAAGTTATTTAGATCATTAAAATGTTCTTCACATTAAGAAAAAAAAAATGTTCATTGAAATAAAATTGTGAAATGGCATATGTCAGCAAAAAAAAAAAAAACCTTTTGGAACCTTTCTTTTTGAGTGTCTTTTCTTTAAGGATATTTAGATATTTTTATTGGTAAACAAGCCAAAAATACTGACAGTTTTTGCAATATATTTCCGCTTGTTTACAGTATTTTGCACAATAAAAATGCAAGATCTTAAGCAACTTTTATTTTTATTTATTTTTTTATTTTTTTATTTTTATTTTTTACTGAATCTAGATCTTGTTAGCTTTGCTCAAAATTTTGAAAGACATGCTGCTCAAATTGGTTAATTCATCAAAGTGCATGAACGTGTTGAATTATTCAGATGGAAACAAGCGTGCAGTCTCAGGTTAATGGTAATTTAATTTGATGATGAGATGTCCCTTTAGACAAATTGTTTTTGACTAGTTGTCTCTTACTCCCAGGCCATAATTAAACATGCTAAAAAGGACAGGAGAACTGAGACTGTGTGAAACAGAGCATGTCTCTGCACTACCTAGTGATAGCTAATGTGACACATTGCATTGTGAGTCAGAATTGTGAGTCAACTCACACAGGTCCAACCAACTCTAATTATCTAAGACAAAAGCTTTCACAGCTTGTGTCGCCTATTTTTCAGTCTTTCTTCATGTAAACTCTTTAGATTTTTTGGTGGAGTGGAAGACTTGCATTAACTGTGGTGTATTTGTGAGAAAATGCTATAATAGCTATTATTTCACTCCTGCATAGGTATGATGACATTGAAGTTTGTACTTAAAGGCAAGAGCCTCTGAAAGAGCCTCTGAAATTTTATCAAATGCATACTGTGTCACCCTTGAAATATTTTCTATAGACCTACATGTTTTAAGAACTGTGAAATATTCTTCTCATTTTGACGCACAACCCGATCGTCTATGCATTCTGGAGGTGAAGTGACATTGTTAATTGCTCCTATAGGAGAGCAGTGCTGTTTTCTCATAATAAAGAAAATCTAAAGTTTAGCTCTTAGGGTATTTTCTCGCAACCATTTAGGCTTTCTATTCTTATTAATTATCACTGTCTTAAAATTAATCCCACTGAGGTCCCATTCAGATTATAAAGCAATCTTTTCTTTGGTAAAAAAAAACAAAACAAAACAAAACAAAAAAAAATAAACAGAAGCATTCATTAGAGGTGAAGACATCTCCATTGGAAACCTCAGAGCACATCCGTTCACAGCATGTGGTTACTGATGAAAGCATGAAATCCTGTTGCCTCCAAGCAAAGACATATTGGAATTCCATATTATTGGAAGTGCTGAGGTGATTTAGTGTGTTTCTCTATTAGTGGACTGTTTATTTTTACAATAATGTTAATCAGGGGCATTTCCTCCGAGGAAGAAAGAGAGGCAGTGCCTCTTCAAAAAATGATCCACAGTACAAAAACACATCATATGACGTTTTTTGTTTTTCTAAAGTGACGCTGTCCAAGAATGACACCAGTGGTTAAAGTTACAGCAGGAAGCAGTGTCTCTCTTGCCTCCTCTGAGCCTCCTCCTCCCACCGCTTTTGTACATGTTTACAAATCCTGAAATGACTTAAAATGAATTGTGAGGGTTTTTTAGTGCGCAATCAGCTGGTGAATGCAAAGGTACTAGTTCTGCCCCGAAATAGTTGACTAATTGCTATTCAACAAGAAGAGGCTTAGTCAACCAAATTTTAATTAGTCGGTTGTTCACAGAAAACTCAAGAGTTTTTCCATGCAGTCTCTGGTCGAGAGTTTTTCAGCGCAGTCTCTGGTAGTTTTGCTTTTCTGACCTTTTATAACAAGTGTCAGTTGCTTTGGAACAACAGGAGAATCATGAAGATATTAGATAAGGGATGATCTCTGTCCTGCTCGTGTCCCACAGCCATCTGAACCTGCAGAGTGGTAAATATGACGACACACAAATTAATATCATATACATGTGACTAGTCAACTAATGGCTTAAATTAACAACTAATGATCAACTGGGAAAATCTTTAGTCAGGGGCAGCCCTAAAAGGTACATCTCTCGACAAACAATGAGGACTTTGCTTCCTCATTTCATAGCACCAGTGCATGCCACTGTATTTGATATAATGAAAGTAAAAAACTACCTTCATGTCAGTCAAAAATGTATCATATGACGTTAGAAGACTTGCAATATAGCGTGTGAGTATTGGCTACTGTTATGATACTTTAATGGAGCTTTTTGACATTTTTGGAGCTTGACAACCCCTCGTCATCATTCACTTTCAGTGTATGGAAAAGAACAGTATGAATATTTCTTCAGAGCATCTTTTTTTGTTCAATGATGTCGTGGGTTTATAACCCCAGGTGGAAAAAGTGCAGTAAAATACACCTTATTTCTACACTTCCATAATGTACTTAAACTGCTCTATTTTCACGCACTAATTTTGTGCTTTATATACTAAAAAAAAATTTTCTTCAGCACTTAAGAACATGTAAGTGTACTCAACTGTGCTATTTTGGGACACCTTGAATATGAACTAAAATGTGTTTTTAACATAGTTTCTCTGTAAAAATTAGTTTCTAAAAATTTTCTATGCGCACAAAAAGTATTCTTGTAAAATTACAGTTGAATCACTGATGTCACAGGGACTATTTTATCAATGTCCTTATACGTTTCTGAGCCTGGGAATATTTCAGTTGTGTTGCTACCTATGCAGCATCAGAGAGCTCTCGGATTTCATCAAAAATATCTTAATTTGTGTTTCAAAGATGAACGAAGGCCTTACAGAATTTTCATTTTTGTGTGAACTATCCCTTAAATATTTATGATGTTTTTAAATAATAAAATCAAGTACACTATTAATATGTCATTTGTTAGTCTTTTTTCCACATATACAGATTTCAAAGTACTTTATGCTAAAAGTATACTTACTGTTCAATTGTGAATTCTGGTACACATGTAAACACATAAGAATGAATAATCCATTCATGTGCTATTAGTGCATTTATAGTAGCCTAAGCACAGAAACCTATAGGGTTTTACATTTCTACTGTATTTTTCATGAAAATCCAAATTAGTGATAGTATATATCCACTAAAATTTTATGTAAAGCGAATTTAAACTTAGGATAGCTTAAATGTTTCAATATAAGTCACGCACAACTGATAGCATTTGTAGCATTATTTTGATTACTACCAAAAAAAAAATTATTTCATCTTGTCCCTAAAATCAAGGTAACAATGAGGCACTTACAATAAAAAGTAAATGGGCCCATTTTTAAGAGGATTTAGAAACAGAAATGTCAAGCCCATCATTTTCTAAAAGCACTTACAAGTGTTCTTTTAAAACTTGTTTATTTGAGCTGTGAAGCTGTTGACAATTTTTAAACATTATTGTCAGTTTTGAAGTTTATGGCATTGCATTGTGTAAAACTAGAAATGATTTTGCACATAAAAGTTTAGTTTGTTTTTCACACTGAAATCATGTTAACATGCATATTGTTTACATCTTGTAACTACACTATTAAACAGTGTGTAATATAATGTTTACATATCAGCCTCATTCACTTCCATTGCAAGTGTTCCACAGTAACCAAGATTTGTGTTTAAATAATAATAATAATAAAAAAAAACCTTTTTAATATTGATGTGATTGACCTTGACTTTTATTAAGCCCAGATTATTCCTTTACTGTACCCATCTGCACATTAAAGGAATAGTTCATGACATAAGGGTGACTACATGACAGATTTCTTTTTGGAAGAACTTTAATCTCTGCAAAAAAAGGTTCAGTTTTGCAATTGCATGTCAAGTCAGCTTTGCAGATTTATTTTGTCACCCAAGACATAACATGAATCATGCAAAAGTAGCTGAAATGCATTTTTCTGACTTAACAGACATTACACTTCCTCATTCTGCTTCGCCAAACCTTGCCACCTAAGTTTAGGGGATATGTTAACTAGTAGAGTAGAGCTGATGATTGCAAGCGTCTTGGCACTGACTTCTGCCACCTTTTCCTTTGTTAGCTGCTTCTGTTTGTGTACATGTTTTATTGATCAGCTGTATGGCAAGCCATGTGGGTAAGCAATGTCTGGAACAAGTCAAACTGGCTCCCCTACTTCCTATTTTGCACTTTATTTGATTCACGCTTTTACTGTCGTGCACTGAGACTCATGATTACTGCACAGCTCTGCAGAGCTCTAACTGGAGTTAAATGACTGTGCTCTCACTATCCATTGCCTTGAAACTACTTGAGTTTGTACTTTGAATGCTGTTGCATGCCTCAGGACAAAAAGGAAAACAATTCAAATCAATGATATTGCTAAGCTTGGTAAATATTTCAACAATTTAGCTTAACAGGTCTTTGTATCCATCCTAGATTCCCTAATGTAGTCATTTCCATCAAAATGCTGAACGGAAATTTGGATATACCATTTTTGACTAGGGCTGTGAATCCTTGGGTAAACAGTGAATCAATTCACGATTCATAAGGTTTCGATTCGATTCAAGAATGATTCTTGCAAATTCAGAACGATTCGATTCGAGACGATTCACAATTAAATTCAATGTGATTCGATTAACGGTTCGATTCTGCATTCTTCAAGTGCATTCACAGGATTATTTTAAATGCTTCTCCTAAATTCTTTAAATGCTTGGTCGAGGGCGAATTACACAGCAGCCCATAATGGAGTCAGAGAGTGAGGGCAAAAAAAAAAAATTAAAAAAAAAAAGTATCCATTTTTAGATGTTAGTTTAATGATGCTATGGCATGACATATGGCATATGTGGACATTTACCCTAGTAAAAAAGTAATGTATTTTAAATTGCCTACATTATTTCATATGAATCTATTAACATATTTATTGCATCGCTCCAGACTTACTGATGTAAAAATTCTAGTTAAACTTTATTTGGAGTACTACTTGTGCTCAACGCGTGTTACTTAATATTAAGCATAAAATGTGTTTTAATGTCACTAATGATGAGGGATGTATGATCTTTGAATAATAAAGGTCTTTAATTTAAAGTTTACCTGAAGTATCCTTGCAACAGTTCCACTTTAGCACAACCAAATACTGTATACTTGAGTTCATCTTTAGTTGGACTTCAGCACTACTTCCAATTTAGCACACTTTATACCAGTTTAGTATAGGCTACTAAAAGTACAACTGCAGGGTATTTTTATGAAGTATATAAATATGTCAATTTATTTGTAGTATTCTTGAAAAGAAATAAATGTATTTCAAATACATTTTAGTATATTTATTTTTCACTATAGGGTATGTAAGCAGAACAAACTGTTTGACTTTTCCTTTCTATCAGCGAATGATGATTATGAAAGAAAATGTGCCCGATGTCTGTTTGCTATAACAACGAACGCATCTTTCATGCATTGACAGATAAACCTCGCGCTCTTATTTCAAGGTTGTTGTAAATGCTGTGGTTATTTTAACAGTTTTCTTCGTACATTCGGTTTAACAACATTGTTAAAAGTCATTTATCGTTAAATGGAACTGTGCGTATGTGCTTTTAGACACACATTGTTTTGGATCCGTCTAAATGTGCAGCCTTCAACTGCTCAGGTAATGTCAATGGTAGGCCATGACCGAGAGCCACTGAAAAACTAAAGAAATTTAAAACTACTTTACTCTAGCAGTACTGGCCACGAGTACTAAGGAGAGATCATTAACGTGGCTGGTTAAAAAATGTATCCGTGAGAGCTACGGAGAGCGAGCGCAATCCTGTTGCAGGTGGAGCGCGTGAAGCAGAGATGTGAGGGCACGAACAAACGCTGTTCAAGGTCTCCAATAATTTGTGCTTGTAGTAATTTAATGTGTACAGATTTTAAAGCATTGAATCACTTAAGGAATCGCGATTCATTCGATTATTGGCGGTTAAAATCGATTATTGGCCGAAATCAACTATTCAGGATTCAAAAATACGTTTCATGATCGATGATTCACATGATCCTCCAGAAATCATTTTAATGTTCTGATTTTCTTCTTATTATCAATGTTAAAGACAGTTCTGCTGCTTCATATTTTTTTCTGAAAACTTTGATTCTTTTTTCAGGATTCTTTGATGAGATTTAAAAGAACACGATTTATTTGAAATAGATTTTGTAACAATGTAAAAATCTTTAAATGTCACATTTGATCAATTTAATACATCCTTGCTAATTAAAAATATGCATTCCATTAAAAAATAAATAAATAAATTTGAATGGTAGCGCACTTTTCAAGGTAAAAAGTATTCTTTCAAAATACAACAAACTATTGATTTATAAATATCAGTAAAGTTTTTAACATTGCACAACTTGAACTAACCTTGGTAAATTTCAGGAGATTTATGACCTTGACTAGGAGACTAGGAAAGAAAGTCTGCTAGGAAAGCACTGTGGTTGTATTTGGTGCTATAATACTCTGGGAACAAAATAAAAAGAGAGCCTTGAATACTGTTGTACCCTATAATTAATGATTACATTCAGTCTGTTTTTTTTTTTTTGTTTTTGTTTTTTCCTTTTATTCCAGACAGTAGGCTAAATATTAATCCTAGCAGAATGGTCTTTGTTTATATCATTATAAAGAACATTTAGAGTTATCTGCACAGTTTCAGAATGCACTCCATGGAGTAAAGTAAAAGTGCAGCGCTGGGATTTCCCGTCAATTAGCATAACTAGTGATTTTATTTATATGATGAAAAAGTCAATTTATCTCATAAGAATATAAGCATAAGCGAAAGAAAAAAATACCAGCGATAAAATTAGCCCTTAGCAGAGGAGTTTTGCTTAATTAATAGGCCTACATTACAGAGCTTCCTTCCAGCTATCTTTAAAGAATGTACTGCACTTTGCCTTAAGCAATTATTTTCCCAAGATGCTGCCATCTAGAATTACACTCCAAATTACAGGTATGCATTTGGAGGTTAGAGTGTATCCCATCATTCAACACTGACAAATACAGAGTTAAATTAACAGTTCCGCAGACAACAGCGCCATAAACTCACATCTGCTCTAGTTCTTCTCCTACAGCAAACTCCACTGCCCCATATGCAAATGACTCTGATTATGTAAATGCTTCTAAATATGACAGCTATTCAGTGAGGAGACAATTAAAGTAACATCGCTCTGTGGAATCAAGCTCGATGCAACTGCAGCCAAAACAACAGGGGAACGTTTTACTCTGCGTGGGCCTTCCTGTTATTTAATGCAACGTTCTCTGCATGAGACTAGGTTTATGATATTTCACACTATTTATAATAAAGCCAAATGAGATTGTGGAAGAAAACATAGAAGAGTTCAGCCAATGTCATTCAAAGAAGCTAGTGAGAATATTATCCTTGGAGTCTTTTGTAGAAGTATGCATGTAGTCACAGACAGTCCACACAGTTATATATAAAATATATAAATATTAATACTAATGTAGAAAAATAAAACACTAGGGGTGTTGGGTATTTTGTCAGTGTATAGTGGAAATACGTTTTTTATTAAATTATATAAAGATTCATTGTTTTGCGGAATGGAAATATTCAGCAAAGTCTTAATATCAGAGTGCTACCAATTAGCTGCTGCTGTTACTGTGTTTACTGCAGATTTTCTGTAAAGGCAGGCACAGTCCATAATGGTCTGAAATGCATTTGGGTTAACCACCGAATGTTTGATTGTAAATAAGGTTTCTTAATGTGGACCGAGATGATCTCTGCTAAAGCTGTTAGTAAACACTGTAAATGTCATTGCAAGCACAAACAGCTTCACAGACAAGAACACAATTTTGTGGCTTTGAATTGCAGGGAAGACTGGGGGTTGTTGTCACATCTAGCAAACATATTTATGAATTCTGTCATCCAAACTAAAATTTAGATATATTTTCGGTTTTGGGTGAAAACTATAAAACCACACTGACATATCAGACAAGCACTTATATAAAATAATGTGGGCAGATTTTAACTGAAGGTTTGGAGTATGTTTTCAGGACAGGGATATTTACGTTACTTTTGACTTTTTTCCTTCAAACACATAAATTGGCCTTAATAGGGTGTTCAATGTCCTATTGTACGGGCCGTGTTCACACAGCAGCAAAATATTGACGTCAAACCAGATTAGCAACTAAATATGGCTACGTTCACGGTAAGTTTACCAATATAAAGTTGGTTCGACGTTTGACATTTGACACTTGTCAGAGATTCAGCCTCGGAAATCTTCAATAGTTCTTTAACGATTTAGCACAATTTAACGATTTAGCACAATGACAAGAAACATACTGTGTTGTTTTCAAATGTAGAAGAGAACACAAAATGTGTTTTATTTGTTTTAATATACCTTAAGATATTGTAACTGATAGACCTTATAATGTAAAAGTGCAGGATAGGGACCGTCTGCAAAGTGCAAAACGAAGAGCAAAAAGCACAATTATTCCATCTAAATGCTTAACTTGTGAAATGTCTAATCTCTAATTTAAGGGGTGTGTCTTATTACTGGTTCATAAAAGAGCATTTAGATGTTGGTTTTATTCACAGAATTATAGCACAACCAAAGTTATTGAAATGGAACAATTGAGAAAAAAGCTTGCAAAGCATTACAAAGATTGTGCAGTTTACTGCCCCCTAGAGGAAGATATTACACTTGTTTTGACCAAGTTTAACATTCAGAAGTTTAAATAAATTAATTTAGAATGCACACAATTTGATTTGTAAACATCGAGGGGCGTGTCTTGCTACTTGTTCAAAGAACAATATTTACAGCCATCTTTTACTATCATATGTAAATCAGGATGCACGCTATTTAATTAAATTTGAATCTGTTAACACATTCATTTTTAAAACACAGTATTTCATCTCAACTTCAAAGAGTGTGTCTTGTTACTGGTTCATAGACGAACATTTAAATGTTGGTTTTATTCACAAAACTATAAGACAGCACATGATATTGAAATGTCAACGAATACACCAATCGATGTAAAGTAAATACGCTCTTCTATCTTAACGTCAAAAGGTATGTCTTCTTACTGGTTTCTAGAACAACATTTTAATGGTGGTTTTAGCCACAGAGCTATAATAATACACATACTGTTGAAAATTAAACAAATGATGGATTCGTTTAAAATAAATACAATCTTCTATCTCAGCTTCAAAGGCTGTCTTGTTACAGATTTCTTATAGAACATTGTCCAGTAGTTTTTCATTGTCAAAAGTGATGCAGAAGTCACACTACTGGTGTTCAAGAATTGCTTGCAAAGCCTTCCAAAGAGTCTCCAGTATTTTTGCCCTCTAGAGGAAGATACTGCAGTTGTTTTGACTGAGTTCGACATTCAAGCTTATAAATTAATTTAAAATCAATAAAGTCTTCTATTTTAACTTCAAAAGGTGTGTCTTGTTTCTAACATGAAATGAACAATTCAGGTTTTACTCATGTGTAATTCAGGACACATGCTATTGAATTGTTTCTTGAAGCATCTCGGAGACGTTGCCACAGTTCTTCTGGATTTAGTCTGTCTCAGTTTGTTGTGTTTCTTCATGTCATTCCAGACAGACTGGATGATGATGATGATGAGATCGGATCTCTGTGTGGAACACTGGCTGTTATCAGACACAAATTTCACTGGATTATTACAATTAATGGCAAAACGAATGTTTGGAAATGTAAACTGATATTTACTGACACACATACAGCAAAAGATAGAAACAACTTTAAACCATTTTTTAGCTGCTGAAAATGCTAGTTTTCTAATAATTTTAGCCACCACTGCATATGAAAATTTTCTGTTATTTGACTCACCCTCTGGCCATCCAAGATGTAGTTAAGTTTTTTCTTCAATTGAACAGTAAAGGAGATTTTTAGGTGAAACCATTGTCTTTGGCAATTCACAAACTGCACGTCTCTGGCTGCCGGCTTTTGAGAGTCAAATAAACACATACAGACAAGGCCAAATTACCAAAGGCTCCAGAAGACACATTGAGGTCTAATGAAGCTAAACAATCAAAAACCAGCAGCCACAGAATCCCCAAGGATCACCGTTTCAGATAAAAATCTTTACTGACATCTTGGATGGCCTGAGGGTCAGTAAAATAACAGCAAATGTCCATTTTTGGGTGAACTATCCCTTTAAAGTGCTCCAGTTGTCAAACATTACATTCTTAATACAACTGCAAAATTTATTTTACACATTTGTTTAATTAACTTAAAAAAAGACTAAAGTTAAACAAAACGTTTGCAAACAAACATTTACAAATATTACTACTGTTCACAATTACATCTTTAAAATGAGGCAGAAGCCAGAAAAAATAAATGAACCAGGTGTTACAGTTCAACTGAACTGAATCAAGTAAAGTCCAGTCTCTATATTTATATACAGTAGGACTTTTTACAATACACTACAGATTGTGTCAAAGCAGCTTTACAGTATTAAACAGAAAAATTGTGTGTAGAAGGAGCCAAAACTCCATCATTCTCCTCTGGCCAGACGAAACCAGCAGTTTAATTGCAGGCTGCTGCAAAGTCATATTGCTTAGAGGACTAGTCTGGTTCCTGTGGTCTTGTCCCGATGGCCGTCTAGGTGACGAGGTCTTCGGAGGGGATCTGTCTCTGGGGCTCATCTAGTTGTCCTGGTCTCTGCTGACATTCAGGGCTGTCGAGGTCGTCTCTATGTGCTGCTCCACTATCGGGACTGCATACAGAATGGATCCGGGTGACTGCAGTGACCATCTGATCTGGATACAGTCTGGATCTGGTGGCTACGGTGACCTCGGAATAAGAATGAAACAGTCTAATATTAGTGTATATGCCACTGAGAACAATAAAGCACATTTTAATTGTAGTAAACCCTCTAAACTTTTACACATATTACCTTAAGTCTTAGTGTTGAAAGTACACACACTATGTAGTTGCAGTGGAGTGGTCTGGTCACATGGCAGCGTTTGGTGCCTTGGGAGAACTGACTGGTCAGCATATGAAAACTTGCAATGATGACATTTCAGCTTGGCTTGTTGTTAATCACGTTTAATCTCGACATTTAACTTCACGGGACAATTGCAAAACCCATTCAACATGCCCATGTTAACTTCAAATAAGCGCATTTCCCTTCACTTAAACGGCTCATTTCCCTCAGACATATTCATACAAGGCTTATTCGATGTTTTTATATATGTTGTACGTTTGTGTCTAAATACATACCTTTTAAATAACACGTTTACTCCTTTTTTTAAATATACAAGTATTGATAAATTCAGTCTAAGTACAAATTCAGTGCCACCTGACGCATTAACTTGACATTCATTTAACATAGCCTAAATATTCATTTTTATTTGGACATACGACTTCTAAAACACTTCTAAATATCCACTAAAAAACATTGGATATGCTGTACGTTTTTGTCAATAAATTTAGTATAAAAAATAACATTTATTTAGTGGGACTTACCTGACTCGTGAACTTGTCAAGATGGCGGCGCTGTTTTTCCCGCGAAGTGACTCAGGCGCGTGCACGTGCAGAATGACCTCAGTGTTGGCTGGATTTGTTTTTATTAGTTTAGTCAGCATTAGCATAGCTAATAGTTGACTGGATTTGAAAATAACCCTTCATTCAATGTTTTTCAAATATATTTGTGTAGACTTAATATAATATGTCCTCTCAACTAAGCCCAAGCATTAAAATTAGCTCAACTTAAATATTTTTGCCCTTCCAACATTTTGTTAATTGGATTTTTTACAGTGTAAAACAGAAGACTGTATTTATTTTAAACCAAATTATGTAGTGGTTACATTTTCTATAGTATGTGTTCTATTATAGTTCTATGGCTAAAAACCACCATCAAAATGTTTGTCTAATCTGAAACAAGACACACCCTTTGAAGTTGTGATATAAAACTGTGTGCTATAAATTAATTTATAAACAAAAATTATTTTCAAATTCAAGACAAACCAACTGCAAAACAACACTCATAAGGACCTGGAATAAGCTTACTGCATAACCACTGGATTATATAAGGAATAATTGACTTCGGTCCGTTGAATTATTAGAAAAATAATGCACACCGGAGGTGGTGATGCGGCCACGACGCCAAGCGGAGTTACACCGTTACACCTCGGGTGTGCATTATTTTTCTAATAATTCAACGGTCCGAAGTCAATTATTCCGCTTATACTACGGTTGCTACACCTCAAGACATCGATCAGATGATATATTTCAAGGCATTCGTCCGTTTTTTCTACTTAAATCGCTATTGTGAGTAGGATTATTTCTTCCGCATTTCATCCAACGCCTCCGTTGCTAATTACAAAACGTCACTTTAAACCTAGTAACGGAGGCTTGAGCCGTTGATAGTAGACTAATAATTCAGTTAATGCAGTTAATAACTAAGTTATGAGAGAGAGAGAGAGAGAGGGAGAGAGAGATTGATTAAGTTACCTCTGAGTCTGTGCGTCTCTCAGTAGTGTTCGGCAGCAATGTCTCTAGTTATAGTGAAAATTTAAGTTCATTTTCTTCACGAACAGTGCCGTTGTTGTTACCTCGCTTGTGAGAAGTCATGTAGTTTTAAGTTGTTAAACTGTTACTGATAAAATCATCAGAATAGCGCTAACAATATTAGCGCTTATGTTAACGTGTGCAAACTGTATGTGCGTCAGTGAGGGAGAGAGAGCGGGAGAGATTGTGCTTTCCGTACGTAATAAAACGTAATTTTGTGGCAAAAACATGGACATGATCTGTCGTTTTTATCTATATGATTACTGTATTTATTTGTTTGGCCGTTGGGGGTTTTGGTTCTTTTGCTGTACGGACCTTTGAAATAACTCAACTCATTTGGCGAAATGATACAGACGTAATGCGGTCAAGACCTGCCTGGAACTACGTTCGCCGTGCGTTTCACTGAAATAACTGCACACCTTAGAATGTTCGTCAGCCAATCAGATTCAAGCATTCAGCGGCCCCGTAGTATAAAGAATAATAATGATTTGTAATATTGTTTTTATTTAGCGTTAAAAGTTTTAGGCACTTGTGTAAAAATGCTGTAAAATGACGATGCTGTTAAAAATAATGTCATAAATAGATTTTCTTTATCAATTAACTTCTATTAACTAAATTAAATCAACATTTGGTGTGGCCATCCTTTGTGTTTAAAGCAGCTTTTGCCCTAGGTGCACCTGCGCATAGTTTTAGCTTTGCAGGTAGGTCTCTTGAAGTGTCTCGGAGACGTTGCCAGTTCTTCTGGATTTAGTCTGTCTCAGTTTGCTCTTCATGTCATTCCAGACAGACTGGATGATGATGAGATCAGATCTCTGTGTGGAGCACTGGCTGTGATCAGACACAAATTTCACTGGATTATTACAATTAATGGCAAAATGAATGTTTGGAAATGTAAACTGATATTTCCTACTGACACACTACAGCAAAAGATATAAATAACTGACTAAAAAACATTTTCTAGCTGGTGAAAATACTAGTGTTCTAATAGTTTAAAAATAAAACAAATATATATATATATATATATATATATATATATATATATAATGTATTTTGAAGAGTTCAGCATAAGCCTTCAAGTGCCATCTGAAATTTTCTTCTAAAATGAGCATTTTTATCAGGCTCCTACATTTATGTTTAATTATTTCACATTAATTGCATAGAAAATAACCTATATATTGCCATAAGAATGTGTTTACTGAACGTAAATATAGGAGCCTGATAAAAAAAGCTTATTTTAGATGAAAATTTCAGATGGCACTTTAGAGGGTTTTGCATCTGAACTCATCATTTTTCCCTCCATATTTCAGTCCAAGAAATGGACGTTATCTATATGTAGGCTATACATAACATATGATTTAAATAAAAATCAGAAAGGAACATACTTTACAATGTTACAAAAATAAATAAACAAATAAATAAATCATTAAATTCTCTCTCTCTCTCTCTCTCTCTAAAGTAAACATTCGCCTATTAAATGTTTTAAAATTTTGATCTCTAGTAGACACATCCACCTTTATATTTAGCCTAATACCACTGAAATGCATTTTGAAATATATTTTGGTAGCTATATTATGGTTGAAATTGAATACATTTTTAATTTCAAAAATATATTTTATTATTTTATTGAGCTTTTCTGTTTACAAAATATATTTACCATGCATTTTGGCCAGAAACAAAATATATTTTTGCCGTATGGGATGCAAAGCAGTTTTCTTTTACATAAATATAAGAATATAAATATAATTTTCAATCCTAAAAAAAAAAAACTTCCTATACAGTGCGTTTCAGTGCATTTTTATTCCATGTAGCCTACTGTAAATTATATGTATTAAGAAGATTTTACATTTACTATAAAACACTCTCTCACATTTGTAACCCATTTCTAATTATTTTATAGTACGTTGTATGCGTAGTTGAACACAGTAAATGCACTAGTGAGCACACACACGTGCATGTCTGTACGTCTATTACTCCAGGGACGAGGCACAAGGTCACTCGCAATTAAATCAATGACTGCACGTGCACTGTGATGGCTAAGGGCCTTTGCATTGAGATCCCACTCAGAAGATGACAGGGTACCTCTCTCTGAAGCAATCCGGACGTGTACGGCAGTAAATCTGACGTGAGGTGGAGGAATCACGGACAGCACTGGCATATCAACAGACCGAGAAAACAACAGCGATAATGAGATCTCATTGTTTAGCGACAGGCTGAGACTTGTGTAGGAGTGCAGGCGACTTATTTCTAGTAGTAATGTATTCAAATCGTCTGTATTTTTAATTCTCATGTTACCATGGGGACCTAGACATAAAGAGTGAGGATGAACGGTTTATTTTTTCAGCATATCTCTCCATAAGGGAAGTTGAAGCATAAGGTGTCACTGACTTTTTATTAGATTAAATTATTAATATTACTGACCAGTAAAACTTTCTTTATGCTACCGTATATTATTACAAAATCATATCTGAGCTTATGCACCACAGCATTATTTAAGAATCATTTTGGAAATATTCACTCAAAATCTATAAAGTGCATAGGCTCGGATGATTAATCCATTATAAAAAGAAATACAAAACCTGTGTTGATAAAAAAAAAAAAAAAAGTTCAAATATTTAAGACAGCATAATGAGAAATGTAGGCTATAAGCAATGTTTTGTAGGTAGAGGAAGAAAAACCAAAAAAAAGTACAAAAAATTAGCTAAATTTTTTGGGAAGTTCATTCTACAAAGTCTTCAAAGTAGCGCTATGAAATAAATCCAAAGGTACATCTGTCTGCAAAGGACTGAATACATAATATATTTGGCAGACTGTTTTCATTTCGGTTTTAATTAGTCTTAATTTGTGCATTCTGTTCATTTAGTTGCATAGTCAAAAAACATCTGCAGCTCTCCTAAAAGTAAAACTTTTTTTGGATGGTGAGTAGAGAGAGTGTGCTGGAAATAAAGCAAGCAGATTATTTTACTGCGCCAATTAAGCAAAAATTTTATAGTTCCTCTGGGAATGAAGCTCCGCTCATTAGTATAAACAAAGAGATACCTGTCTGCCATTTCAGGCCATTTTTGTTTATATAATCAAGGTGCAAAATAATAATAATAATAATAATTATTATTATTATTATTATTATTATTATTATTATTATTGTTATTATTATTATGTGTGAAAGGCTTGATAGAACTGGAAAATTATTTTCTCTCAAGAGTGCTGATATAACACAAGCTGTGTATGTCTGTCAATCATAACTAAGCTAATTTATAACAAAGAGAATTTATAATTTTGCAGCCTTAGTCAGTGAACTTTAATTTACTTAATATACACATATTTAAGCATGTAAATAATGAAGATGGATTAATAATGTTAATGTATTATCATCTTTGTTATTATTGACTAAGACATATACTTTCCCTTATAATAATAATGTGAAGGACTGTACAGGTACATGGTACTGGACTGAAGAAGAGTGTTCAAATAACACAAAATGACTTCCTAAATCCATAATTTCTCAGTTCCAAATCTGTATAATTTTCTGTCACACTACACTTATAGCCTGTGAACTTAATTTACCTCTGTTACGAATTTTCTCATTTTCTAGGCCTATCTCGGTATGCACCTGTTCTCACTCCTCAAGATTATGATTGTTACCAAAAATTAAGGTCAACATGAGACGCATTGAATAACCTTTAAATAATATGGCCTCTTTTCTTGCTGCAATTTAATATACAGACTGTTTTTAAATCATTGCTTACTTGCAGATTCATTACAACAGAGCAACTGACCTCCAGCAATATACTTGCAGTCTGGGCTCTCTTAAAAAGTACATGTCTTTATTTATTTATATTCAGTGCCAATTCATTCTTCGAACCTTTTGCAGGCAGTCAGGATCTCAGTAAGTTATCAGAGGAGGCACTGGATCTGGTAGATCTGGTACTTTCTGTATGTCCGTGAATTGAATAGTCACTGAATGAGGTTTGCTATCAATAGAAACAGACGGACTGTCATTCTCCAGTCCTATTTAATCAGCCAAACCACAAGACACCAAGACCCTGAAGCCTCATACTGGGAGCCAATCTTTTCCAGCTTTAGCTCTACAAAACCTGGGAAGGAGAATATTGACATGCAAGTAACTACATTTGGATTTATAGAGAAACTTTCACAGACTTCCTCAAGTCTGGCTCTTGACCAAAGAGTTGCAATAGAGTCTCACTGCAAAGTTCTTCACAGTCTTGACATAAGTAAGCATGCCTCTAGATATTCACAGGATTTTCATCTATGCATTTCTTCATACTTCACTCAATATTCTAACCATAAAGAGCCACTTGCTGAGGCAGTTCTGTATGAAAAGTGAATTAAAAAATAAACAAACACAAAGGCATGTGTTTGTTGACACACTCACACTATATTTTATACCATATGCATACTTTTAGAAAGGACCCAAGGCTGCTCAGAAAAGAATAATTATAATGAGCCATATGGTGAACAGAGCTACATCTCAGCAAACACATTTTCTCTGCAAGAAAATAGTGTGGACACCGAGTCATTTTTCCTATCAAAAAGTCTGACCTCAATTTATGTTGCTGAACTATAAAATCTGCCTGTACATGCTGCCTGTATAAGTACTGGCCTGACAGCTTTAAAAATGATTAACATAGTCACACGTAGCTATATAAATCAATCTCACAATCTGTGTGGAGACAGTGGTACGATTCAAGCTTTTGTTGCTGTTTCTATTTTCTATTTGGCCTCTGCATATAAAGTCAAGATCAAATATTTACTAGCATAACAGTATTAACTGCTTAGAATATATACTATACAAGAACTTATAGTACTTTAAATGTTAGTCAAACAGTCTTTTCCTGTATAAGAGGGCAATTCCTGGCCATGAACCCAGCTAACAAAAAAATGTTTTAAGAATATGTTGCTAACGTTTCCATAAAGTTATTTTTTTTTTTTTTCTTTTAAAAACTTCTTGGTTATGTGAATGTTAGAGAAAACATTAAGGGAACATTGACAAACATTATGGTAAAGTTATTTTTGAATGTTCTCCAAACCATCAGAACCAAGTATTTATGCTTAAATAAAGTTAGAAGAACATCCAGTTAAAATGCCAAAAAGGTCCATGAACAAAGTACAATATAATTTTTTTTTTTTTTTTTTTGTGCTAATGTTTTGAGAACAACAGATTAATTTATAAAATGATCCACGCCAACATTCAGGTTTATAAAAACTTTTTCTTTTTTTTCTTTTTTTTGTTTTGATTTGGAAAAGTGCTTAGCGCCACGTAAGGGTCTAAAGCAGACATACGCAATTTTCCTTGTGGCAGAGAGTCGGAGTACTGCAGGTATTTGAAAATCTAAGCAATTCTCAAGTATTTAGACTCTGACTGTTGCTCTTTTATATGCTAATGTTATTAATTAGGCAGTGTTTACAAGGTTTGAAACCATTCAGCTGCACACGATTTCAAGATCATTATAGATCAAGATCATAATAGTAGGCGAACACACATTTTTTTGTGTGTGTACGTTCATTTTCTCAGAATCACACACATTTGAGAAATGATCAAAATGTAGGACAGTTTCTGCAACATTTTATCGAGGCCCTAGATAACTTTGAATGATCATTCATAACTTGGAGAGAACCTTTCCAGAACATCAGCTAAAGTTTTTAAAACCTTCCCTATTAGCTGGAGGAAATTGCAAAGTCGACCAAACTTGATGTCTCAGGTCAAAAGTCTGGCGACACGGGCCTTTTTTTTTGGATATGACTCAATGACCACAGTTACTCATTTTGCACTAGATGTGTGTGTGACCAGAGAGGGAAAGAATCAACTTCCTAAATACTCTGACTGCATTCTGACTCTGAAAGGCCTTATATTCTTATTATCAGCCTATGAATAATATGTCACAGGGTGATTGGATAACCGGTAATTGGTTTTAGGGCACAGAAACAAAATGGCAAATGGCCACTTTACTGACATTTTGCATTTATGTCAATATGACAGCAAAAGGCCAGGGTCAGAACAGATCTACTACGGTACAAAATGAGTCTAGTGTGTCATCTCACTGAACTCATTTGAGGAGATGATCTCTGAAACGCACACAAAATGGAGCATTCATTTTAAATAAATAGTTTTGTAAAGAAACCAGATGGCTTTCTTTTTCTGTAGGACAAAAAAATATGAATCGTTGAGAATGATTTTTTTTTTTTTTTTTCAATTTCCTTTCCATGGAATAAGCTTTCAATTTAAAAAAAAAAAAAAAAAAAAAGATCCAGAAACGCCATAAAAATAATTAAAATGAGTGGCTAGTGTGCTATATTTCAAATCTTCTTAAGTAATGCATTAAACTTTGTGTAATAAATCGATTACGTTATATTCATTGAAAATCCCTACGATATGCTTCCTTAGCACATTTATGAGATTTCAAGAGATTAGCAGTGAAATCCAGCTAATGAATGAGTTTTGAGTCTTTTAATTAGGAGCTGATATGCTTTGAGGTCAAATAAAGATGTATAAAATGTTCCACTAATAATTTTATTTAAAAATGTTTTTAAATCATATGCTTACAATGCCAAGACAAGGCAATTAAATAAACAATTAAAGGTGCACTAAGCGATTTTTGCCAAACTATGTAGATATTTGAAAGCACCAAAACAAACACGCCCATACCCCGACAGGACCCCGCCCCTATTTTGAAATATCCGCCCCACTCCTATGTACGCAACCATGGCAACGAAGATGGCAGAAACAAGTAAAGATGACACACAAGCATATTCAAACAAAAACCAACACGGATAAGTTGTGTGAAATGAAGCAAAATCAAGGTTTCTCACCTATTAAGAAGAAACAAAGCAACCTCGGCGTCCGATTCGAGCCCTTCCCGCACCTTGAGTTCTCTCCACTGCTGGAAAGCTGCTCTGATATTTACACAGGTCTTACCTCTTGCCTGATCATAACCCTTCTTTTTAATGTTTTGTTTCTCTGATATTTTCCTCTTTTTTTATCTGCCATCTCTTTTTATCTAAAGTCGATCTACTAATATCTGTCCCGTGCACTCAAATTTAGCGCTCTCTTCTCTCTATCATTGCAAGACACGCCCCCTTAATGCTGACTGGCTACAAGTGTGTTTTGGGACTGGGTCCGACTCTGTGGTCAAAAATCACTTAGTGCACCTTTAAAAGTGTAATTGACAGTACTCTAACAGGGCTCCAGACTGCGACTAAATGGAGATTTTGCTACCTTTTTTTCTGCCGGTGACATTAAATTTTGTTAGAGGTCGCACTGGTGCCACTGCCAATCTACCTAAATAAGCATTAGCATTCTGTTGTGTATGATAAATACATAGGCTATCAAACGCCAAACACGCCAAAAGCGAACTGAAATAGCGCTTCTCGTTTGAAACCGCGCGTCGCACGGACCTTTTATCAGCTCAGCTCAAAAGAAAAGAGCGCAGTTTGAGCTAAAGCGAATGTATTTACTACACTGACCAGTCGCGATCACAAGACCACTAAACAAGTGGATATTATTGGCTACAGCGAGAGATGGAACGGTAGAAATTCGCTACTGTGGCAACAGCACCAAACTTATTCACCTTTTTCAATGTGGAAGTAAACTTTTTTTCATAGACTGAATGTGCGAGACTTCCACTTCATTAGGCACGGTTGGGAAATCATGAGAAAAATAACAGTGAAATAAATGGTAAACTTATTTGTGCTATCCACTATGTGTGTTTGTAATTAAGACAATACATTAAAATAATGTGTTAAGGAACACCGGTTTGCAATACCAAGCAAGCAGCAAAACGAGCTGTTTTGTACAGATAAAAATTGCTGGAAGCGGATGAGACAGGAAGCCAGACCCATTAAATTTACCGAATTTGGGCTTTTTATACAGTAGTACTGTCTTCAACCATTAAGCCACGTTAAGTTTTTTTTTTTCTTTATAAAGATTTTCTATTGGAGGAAAACACTTAACATGCATGCACTTTGCGTTCATATCCTGGGCTGCTTGCCTGCATATAGTTTGCATCATCAGTATACTGAGTTGGCCTTTCAATATTACTTTCTTAAGCCACGTTAAGTTTTTTTTTTCTTTATAACTCTTTTCTATGGGAGGAAAATGCTTAACACGAAACTTTACGCATTGCTTTCAAATTCCGGGCTCCTCTGCTTGCAAACTCAGAAAGGCAAACAATATCCACATAGCTTTACGGTGAATGTAATATTTTAGTCATATCAACATAAGTTATTGTTAATATTCAAAGTGTAGTTGGTCATTTAAATGTATGTTATTAAAAAGGAAAAAGTATCGGTATGGGTATCAGTATCTGCGATACTGGCACTGTATTTACTTGGTATGGTATCGATACCAAAATTTGCAGTATCACACACCCCTACTGAGCGCTCTCTTCTCTCTGTTATTACAAGACACGCCCCCTTACTGCTGATTGGCTACAAGTGTGTTTTGAGACTTGGTCCGATGCTGTGGTCAAAAGTGTTTTTCAAAAATCACTTAGTGCACCTTTAAGTCATATCAGTTGTTTGTTGTGCATTTGTACTTATACTGAATGTCTTCAGGTTACTATTTTTCATAGCAAATATTATAGAAACCATATAGTTAGGCTACTTTTTACCATGGTAGTGAGGTGCTGTACCTGTGGTTATCATGATCTACAAATGTATGAAAGATGAGGCTGTTATAATTTTCAGATACTCACAGAAACAGGTATTGTTTTTGTTAATGAAAATAAATGTACATCTGCATCCCAACTCAAGCTCCTGCGACTTTCAGCTCAAGCTACTTTCAAATGTATATTTCTAAAACTTGTAATATTATTAGTGTGTATATATACAGTATATTGGAGATACTCTCCAAAATGGTGCTATAGGGTGACGCGGAGGAAACAAATTGTTGAATAAAGTCATTATTTTTGTTTTCTTTGTGCACAAAAAGTATTCTCATAGCTTCATAAACTTACAGTTAAACCACTGATGTCACATGGATTATTTTAACGATCTCCTTGCTATGTTTCTGAGCCTTGATCGTGTAAGGATCATTGTTGTCTATGGGAGGGTCAGAGAACTATCGCATCAAAAATATCTTAATTTGTGTTCTGAAAATGAACGGAGGTCTTACGGGTTTGGAACGACATGAAGGTGAGTAATTAATGACAGAATTTTCATTTTTGGGTGAACTATTCCTTTAAGAGGTCACTGTACTATAAAAACATCCTGTAAGTTTCAGAACTCAAAACATTATCGTTAGTCTTATATTGAAGTCAGTCTGCTAAAACGCCAGGTTGTGAAATGTGCCACTCTATGAGGTAGTGTGGCTAAACACTGCCTCCGCAGAAGAAGATCACAGCCTGCTTCTACATCACTGCCTGTTTAGCCCCACCCACCGATTTGCGTATGTAGTGTAAATAATGAGAGAAGCCAACACAGTTCTACGCAGAAACCAAACGATAAAGATCGCTCCTAATACAAAAAGACGCTGAACAGTGCCAATTCGTGGAAAAAAAACAGTCTTTGCATTGCCTTCCTTCTGATTCCAACGTTAGGAAAGACTGGATGAACTTTATTTTTATTGAAGTTCCAGACCACATCAGTAAGAACTTGGTTCTTTGTTCACTTAATTTTACCGCAGATACATTTACAAACAAGGCACAATCCGACGCAGGATTTTCAGAAAGATTGAAACTAAAAGACGATGCTGTGCCGACTGTATTGGATCCGACAGTAATGTCACACCACACAAGTGTAACTGTTTTTATTATGTGGTCACTATTGCTTTGTTATTACAGATCGTTTATATGTACTGAGTATTTATGCGTTTTTGACCTAAATCACAGCAGCGTCCATCTATGAGGAATATAGGCTGTCAAACATACAATCTGTTAGCCAATCATAGCAGTGGGCGTTTACTTCCAAGTCTACAATCCGCCAAACCTATTCAAACAGAGCGTTCAGATGAGGGGGATTAAAACAGGACAGAAAATTGCCTATTACTTCTAAATTATGATGTTTTTGATGTCAAAATCTTGATAATATTATAAGGAGACCTCAGCGAACAGTACAAAATACTAAAAAAAGGCAGTTCATGACCCCTTTAATTCCATGCTATTCCTCTCACAAACCTGATTTTCCGTCATTTGTGAATTTTTCCTGTGTTCACTGTATTTGCACAGAAAAGAGCCATCACAAAATTTTAAAGTTTTGTGTTCCACTGAAAAGTCAAAGAAAGTTCAAATGGTTACAAGAGGGTAAGGTGTCATTTTTGGGTGAAGAATGTATGAATTGATGAAGTAGCCTATGCGAATTGTGACATATTCCTTTCACAATGAGAGCCATTCCCCCGAATGGGTGCCATTTGTGTCCCCAGGGCATTATAGATACAAACATGCATAAAAATTAACAATAAAATACATTTTATTATTAAGCAAAGTGTCCTACACATTAATCTAACTGCAAATTTAAAATACATCATTAAAAAAAATATTAAAAACTACCTAAAACACTGAAAATATAGCATTTGTACATGGCCCCAGTGTCTAACACTACATTTTAACATGAAATATAATGTTTAAAATCCTTCAGAAATCATTTTTATTTTGCATTTTTGTGTACCTCCATATCCCATCTGTGCTTTGAATACATTTATTTCAAAATAAATGTATAATATTTTGGATAAAATAGACATTTTAGTCGTGTCCCCAGGTTTTCACTCAGTCCTGTTACTCTAACACATTCCCCCCAGTAAAAAACTGCGAAAATTCCACAAGACACATTTTCAACATAATATTGCAACATCTGGATCTTCTGAAGGCAATGAAATGATCAGAAGCATGTGTTCTTATTTTCTTTTCTGTATATTTGATGATATTGTAACGGCGTCATTATAAATATACTGTCTTGTTACCTAAATTATTTCATAGATGTTACTTGTTTATTTTAAAAATACAAATCTTTGGTGAATCACTATAATTTGCTGAGTATTCTCATAATATTAGCATGTACTCCACATGGCTAGATTACAGTATATGTATTTGCTAATTTTATCCTAAAATCTCAATCCTGTTACTTTCAGCCCTGTTACTCATATACTCATATATCCTATACTTATATATAGAAACTGAGTAATAGTAACAGGAGTGAGTAGTGTCATCTGATTTATTAATTTAAATATTTGGCTACAATTGAAAATGCATCTCTTTCTCAATTTTTGGCCTTCTATCCACACTGAGACAATGCTTTTGCCCAGAGAAAATCTATGGTTGTTCCTGCATTGTTGTTGTATATTACATTCCTGCAAGTATGAATCTTTTATACGGCAATTCTGGTGCATGTTTGAAGGAGAGGTCTTTAGTCATTATGTGTATGGTTAATTATTAATGTTATATTGTTACAACTCATGCATACTAATTAAGCCTGCCATATTACATTGAAATTAGTATAAAATGAGGACTAGAAGAGTTGGAAACTGACAAAATGTTGGAGGGAAATGCAGTATGTATGCTTTTTGACACATCTCTGCCTTCACCTCAGCTGTGATTAATGCTGCATGTGGAATTGCTGCAAGCTTTAGATAATGATGGAGACTGTGCTCCTTATGTTCAGAACACACGCTAATGTGTCCGCCTGTAACCTGTCAGGATTTCACAGTCCACTCAATCACTAAAAGAGAGTTCACAAATGGAAAAAGGTCCATATCTTACCGCTCAACAGAAAAATAAATAAATAAATAAATAAAAAATCAAAGAAATGGACTGTTCCCACAGCTCACAGCATTCAGAGGAAACGTTGTGGTCAGGAAGTGGCAATAATCCTTCTTGATTTCTTTAGAAAATGTCAAACTTATATTTTATACAGTAGAAAACAGGTATATAATAAAACTTAAATGTTTAGAGCATGCTTGCACTGCTTTCAAGATTATTTAGTTCAGAAAAAAAAAAAAAAAGACTATTTGTGAAAGTGCAGCACATCCTAGTGGATGTGAGTCTACTCCACCAAGCTATTGTTACAAGCATGAGCCCCGTCAGACTGACCGTGGCGGCGGTGTTGCAACAAGGTTTAACTCATTTGAATTACTTCTGCTTAATGTTACATTGTAAGATATGCAAAAGAAATCTCTCCTATCTCTTGTTCTGGCTACTGTGTATAGACCGCCAGGGCCGTATACAGATTTCTTAAAAGAATTTGCAGATTTCCTCTCAGACCTATTGGTTACTGTTGATAAAGCGCTAATTGTCGGAGATTTTAACATTCACGTTGATAATACAAATGATGTGTTAGCTTCCGTTTACTGACCTAATAAATTCTTTTGGAGTCAAGCAAAACGTCACCGGGCCCACTCATCGTTTTAATCATACGCTAGATTTAATTATATCGCATGGAATTGATCTTACTGACATAGATATCATACCTCAAAGTGATGATGTTACTGACCATTTCCTAGTATCGTGCATGCAGAGTATTACTAACATTAACTATTTGGCTCCGCGTTATCGTCCAAGAAGAACTATTGCTCCAACCACTAAAGATTGATTCAGAAATAACCTGCCTGATTTATCTCAACTGCTCTGTTTACCCATAAATACACATGAACTAGATGAAATGACTAGCAACATGGACACTATCTTCTCTAATACATTAGAAGCTGTTGCACCCATCAAATTGAGAAAAACGTACTGCGCCATGGTACAACAGTAATACCCATTCTCTCAAGAAAGAAACTCGTAAACTTGAGCGCAAATGGAGAAAAACTAACTTGGAAGTTTTTAGAATTGCATGGAAAAACAGTATGTCCAACTATAGACAGGCTTTAAAAGCTGCCAGGGCAGAGCATATCCGCAAACTCATAGAAAATAACCAAAACAATTCAAGGTTTTTATTTAGCACAGTGGCTAGATTAACAAATAAACAGACGCCACCCGATCTAAATATTCCCTCACAATTTAATAGTAATGACTTTATGAATTTCTTCACTGATAAGATAGATAACATCAGAAATACAATAACAAATGTAGATTCTGCAGCGTCTAGTACTTCAGCTCCATTCATCGCACCCAAAGAAAAACTGCAGTGCTTTACAACTATAGAACAGGAAGAGCTAAATAAATTTATCACAGCATCTAAACCAACAACATGCCTGTTAGATCCTGTACCCACTAAATTACTAAAAGAGTTGTTACCTGTAGCAGAAGAACCGCTTCTCAATATTATTAACTCATCGATATCTTTAGGTCACGTCCCAAAATCATTCAAGCTGGCGGTTATTAAGCCTCTTATTAAAAAAGCACAACTAGATCCTAATGAACTAGCAAATTGCAGACCCATTTCTAATCTTCCGTTTATGTCTAAAATTTTAGAAAAAGTTGTGTCTGCTCAGTTGTGCTCCTTTTTGCAAAAAAAAAAAAGGATCTCTATGAAGAATTCCAGTCAGGTTTCAGGCCCCACCATAGCACAGAAACCGCACTTGTTAAAATTACAAATGACTTGCTTCTTGCGTCAGACCAAGGCTGCATCTCATTGCGAGTTTTACTTGATCTTAGTGCTGCGTTCGACACTATAGATCATAACATACTCATAGATCGATTACAAAACTATACGGGTATTCAAGGGCAGGCTTTAAGATGGTTTAGATCCTACCTGTCTGATCGCTACCACTTTGTTTATTTAAACAGGGAGTCATCTCAATTATCACCAGTGAAGTATGGAGTACCACAAGGATCTGTCCTAGGTCCTCTGCTATTTTCAATATACATGCTGCCCCTTGGTAATATTATTAGAAAATACGGGATTATTTTCCATTGTTATGATGATGATACTCAACTATATATCTCAACAAGACCAGATGAAACTTCTAAATTATCTAAGCTAACAGAGTGTGTTAAAAATGTAAAAGATTGGATGACCAATAATTTTCTCCTATTAAATTCAGATAAGACAGAGATATTACTTATTGGACCAAAAAACAGTACACAGAATCTCTTGGATTATAATTTGCAACTAGACGGATGTACTGTTACTTCCTCTACAGTCAAAAATCTGGGTGTTATATTAGACAGCAGCTTGTCTTTTGACAATCATATTTCCCATGTTACAAAAACAGCATTCTTCCCTCTTAGAAACATTGCCAAGCTACGAAACATGTTACCTGTTTCTGATGCAGAAAAGCTAGTTCATGCATTTATGACCTCTAGACTGGACTATTGTAATGCACTGCTAGCTGGTTGTCCTGCATCTTCAATAAACAAGCTACAGGTAGTCCAAAATGCAGCGGCTAGAGTCCTTACCAGGTCAAGAAAATATGATCATATTACCCCAATTTTACAGTCTCTGCACTGGCTACCTATTAAATTCCGCATCAGTTACAAAATATCATTACTTACCTATAAGGCCCTTAATGGTTTAGCTCCTGCGTACCTAACTAATCTTCTACCACGCTACAATCCATCGCACTCCCTAAGGTCGCAAAACTCTGGACTTTTGGTAGTACCTAGGATAACAAAGTCAACTAAAGGAGGTAGAGCCTTTTCACATTTGGCTCCCAAACTCTGGAATAGCCTTCCTGATAAGGTTCAGGGTTCAGACACACTCTTTCTGTTTAAATCTAGATTAAAGACACATCTCTTTAGCCAAGCATTCACATAATGCATCTCATAATCTTGTACTACAGTTATATCTGATCAAACAGACATTATTGTTCTTTAGCTTGGATTGAACAAATCATTTTTGCTTGGTTGGAACAGCAGCTACACTAATTATATCTCTATTTGTTTCTCTGTTTCTGCCACTAGGATTTACACAAGCTTCAGTCTGGATCCAGAACACCTGAGAAGAGATGATGCCAACCCCTCAGAGGACCGCAGATGATGCCTACCCTCAGACAACATACAGAACTACCAAATTTCGCCACAAGTTAAATATATTAAGTTTCTATAATATATAAATATATTGTAGAAACTTAATTTCCTGTAAAGCTGCTTTGCAACGATTTGTATTGCCAAACCAGAGTTGAGTTCCTCTATATTCAATTTCAATTAAATTCAATTCAAGTTTATTTGTATAACGCTTTTCACAATACAAATCGTTGCAAAGCAGCTTCACAGGAAATTAAGTTTCTATAATATATGGCTATATATTATAGTTCTACATAGCACCAAATGACAAAGGTGCTGTATAGCACCTTTGAAGATATGGTGCTATATAGAACCATAAGAGGTGCCATATAGCACTGTATTTCTTCAACAAAAATGGTGCTAAACAGCACCAACAGTGGTTCTTTGGCTCGTAAAGAACCTTTAAAGGAGCTTAACAGGTTCTTTGTATGGTAGTGGTGCTATATAGCACCTTAATCACCCCAAAGAACCTCTGAAGAACTGCTGAAGAACCATACAGGAGCTTAACAGGTTCTGCATATGGTAGCGGTGCCAAAGAACCGCTGAAGAACCACTGAAGCACCACGATTTGGTGCTATACAGCACCAAAAGTGGTTCCCCTATGATTACGAGCCAAAGAACCACTTTTAGTGCTATATAGCACCGTTTTTTTTTTTTTAGAGTGTACACAACAACAAAAATCAATGTTCTGTTGTCTTTAATCAATGTATAAATCCACATACATTAAATAAATTTCATAATTTGACGAAGTAACAAAATTTAAGTACAAATTGTTTCCCGAAAAACAATAACTGGGTTGCGAACAACTGGAACAATTCTCATTGCCTACTAAAGGAGTTCATTTGTACAGTCTTGTTTGAATAGACTTTGATTAAAAAGCTAAAATTTAACAATTAATTACATATACACATATTTGCAAAGATTCTACATTCAGTGAGTAGGCAGCAGATACAGAGACACATTTCATACTGGCAGAAAATAAAGATTTCTGTGATGTGTGTTTAGCATTCTGAAGCAATAAAACATCCATACAAAGCTTCATCTTAATTGCTTTTAAAAATGAAATGTTTTTTTTTTTTTTTTTGGTTTTGGTTTTTTTTATTATTATTATTAAAAGAAAAGCATTTGAACAGAAAAAAATGTTTGGTTTAACTGTAAACAGTTAAGCTCTGTTAGTTAACATAACTCTTTATTGTCAGGCTCAGCAGACGGCCAGACCACAGGGTGCTGTGATACGTAATTAACTCCCATGACATGCAGTGAATTTAATCATTTCCTTCAATTTGCACTCTGAAAGAGTATCCGTTTATTAGATTCTTTCTAAAAAAAGACACTGATGCAAATAATCAACCAATTTTACACGTTTTCTTTTCTCATTATACGGCTCAAACATCATCGTCAGACACTAAGGCTCATTAAAACACAAAAAAATGAGCTCCTTCAGATGAGGATAGCTCAACAACATTACAAACTCTAAAACAAAAAGCCCGCACACCATTAAAAAAATGAAAAAATTGGAAACTTCAATACAAAACATTCTACTGGAGGTTAAAGGGTTAAACCTTCAAAGGGTTTTTAACGATTGTCAGTCTGTCAAGGACTAGATGATGCACCATACAGTGATCAGTATACAGTTTTTTTTCTCCATGTGAATGACAGTGTGAAATTTACATGAATGGTCTCATTGGGATTGTAGCGTGTATGAGGTAGGTATGAATGGGTAGGGAGGACCAATGATTGTCAAGAAAACTGAAGTTGCTGCCAAAGCAGTACTTCAATCACAATTTTCAATGAAATGTTTGACAAGATTTATAAAGGAATTTAAATGCAACTCCAATTCGCTTGACAACTTGAAGGTAGCTACAAATTACACTTTTTTCAACGTCCTGTTTAGCAGCATAAAATATTCCTGTAACCAAGCATAAAAGAGCTTTGATGAGGTTTCTAAATTACAGTGTGCACTTACTGTCAAAATAGGAATAACAGAACAATCGAAAGCCTCTGCAAAAATCAACTTTGAAAGGGGGGCTCATTGAGACAGCTTGTACATTTTTATTTCAAATTCAGTTTTATCAGCAACAGCAGGGTGCAGAGAGCAAAGTCCTGTATTATTTATTCCCTCTTTGATTTGCATCTCCAGCACATAATGTAAGCTCTTTAAATGACAGTTCCCTCCACTGTGCTTTGGCCCATCCATCAGGTAATGTCATTTCCATTAGCTGGGCAGAGCAGTGTGTGTTCTTTGGTTGCATTGTGCTTGAGTGGTCCACAGATATCCAAATAATTGCGATACCCAGTGTCCCGTCTCATGCTGGCCATTCAGATGTGTGTTGATGGCAACCATGCTGTGCCCAATCTAGGTTTGAGAACATGCAAATATTTGGCTGCAATTTTGACAAACAAATCTAATCATCTTAAGTGTTTCAACACAATTTCTGACTACTTAAGCATATAAAAGCTAAAATGAAAACAGTGCAGGCTAATCAGCATGAATGGTGTACATACTGTCCTTAATCAGAAAAGCACAGTGTCGGGTTCTGGGTCTGGGAATGACGTGAAGCTCTTCCGAATCTCCTGAGAAAGCTGTGATTCTTGCTCGCAGTGAGGAGGAAGAATATTGGGAAGTTCAAAGAGCGGAACAGATCCCTTCAAATCAGCTGGAGGGTAAGGACCTTGGGTCAAAAAGACAATGAAATGAAGTTGAATGAAACCAGAAAAAGACAAATGTCTTGAATACATTACAGTTCAGACTCTTTGAACTGGTCTTCATAATTTAACTCTTGCAGTCATAATCCTTAGTCATAGTCATATACCATGGTATTTGAACAGTACACCAAGGTATGTTAAAGAACACCATGGTAGTATAGTGGTATATGCCCATAAAACCATGGTATTACCAATAGTTTCAAAAAAATAGTTTGGATGTGTGTCACATTGACCCCAACACAACAGGAGGGATAGACAACCTGAATTGATTTACAGAGAAATTTCTTGTATGTTTATTTAATGCTTGATGGTCTGATTTAGTAATTAATCTCCTGGTAAAATGGACCAAAGGATAACACTAAACGAAAGATCGATCAACCACAGCTTACTTCTTGGCATTTAAGCACATGAAAATTTGAAACAGATTTCACAATAACAATAAACCAACATGCAACAGTGAAAGAACAGGTTTCCCCGTATCCCTGAAGATACATTTCACGACAGTATGACATTTTTGATGAGTTACAATATACAGAGCAAGCGTTTCTCTTACATTTTTGTTTCAGGTCTAAATATGGCCTGCCATAGTCTTTAGTAGAGCTGATCTTCTTCTCTTGGCTCTGTGGACCTGACACTTTGGGGTCCACAGGCTGCATTGGAACGTTAGCAGAGTCCCAATCATAACTCTCATCCACAGACCTTCTTCTAGTTCTAAAGTCAGAAGATAAAGAAATGTGAGGTATCATTAAGTTTAATGTGGATACCCTTAAATCAGGGATCTTCAACCCTGCTCCTGGAGAGCTACTGTCCTGCAGACTTCAGTTCCAACCCCGCTCCAATACACCTGCTTGTAATTATCAAGAAGCCCTGAACAAAGCCACTGGAAGGCAAGCCTGCAACCTTTAGCTGAAAAAGTGTAATGGCTTAGATAATTAGGATCGAGTCAGTTAGAAATACCAAGGGTTCACACAAAACAAGGGGAATACGCTTTTAGCTATTATGGCACCCGCAGTTGGAATCAGCTTCCAGAAGAGATCAGATGTGCTAAAACATTAGCCACATTTAAATCCAGACTCAAAACTCATCTGTTTAGATGTGCATTTACTGAATAAGCACTGTGCTATGTCCGAACTGATTGCACTGTATTTTATGTATAATCATTTTCTATCCGTAACTGTTTTAATTCATTTTACATACATTTTTAAATCATTTTAAAAGTTTTTAAATTCCTTGTTTTTATTGTTGCGATTATTTTTTATGATTATTTTAATTCCTTTTATGTAAAGCACTTTGAATTACCATTGTGTATGAAATATATAAATATACAGTATATTAATAAACTTGCCTTGCCTTGCTAATGCTAACACTTCTGCTTTGGCGGTACACAGAGAAGGAAACCAGAGGCTGATTTTTTTGAAAGGCTGTCAATGGAGGAGAGGCTTCACTATGCTGAATAAACAGCTTTTGTGCGGAAACTGCTTATCATTTAATGATTCGACATCCTATCGGCTAATCTTCAACTTGTTGGCTATTAAACAATAGGCTAGTTTTGGATTTTACTATTTTTAGAGTTTACATCAAAAAAATGCTGTTTTATAAGAAAAGTCACACTTTTTGTGACAGGTAGGATTTAGTTTACAGCATTTCTCATACATTTCTATAATATCTGTAAGCGGCGATTGACTGTCACAACTCTTGACTGAAATTCAATGACATCAAAGCTGTAATGTGATTGGTTATCAAGGCACAGGTGATCCCAGTTGACTGTTATGCTTTCTCCAATGCTAAGTAATACAGACCCTCATATCTCCCAATAATAAGACAATGCCCTGACACCTTGATTAGCTGGATCGAGTTTGTTTGATTGAGTTTGGAGCTGAAATCTGTGGGATGGTAGCTCTCCAGGAACAGAGCTGGAGTCCCCTGCCTTAAATAAAAAATCCTGGGGCTGTCCATTGCAGCTGCCAAATGTGATATTAGCATGATATACACAAATTGTGGTATTAAATGCAAGTCCAAAAACTAGGGATGCAACGATACCATTTTTTCCGATCCGATCCAGAAAATTCTGAGTATCGGCTGATTCCGATCCGATCCGATACCAGTCGAGTTTTTTTTTTTTTTTTAAATCAATGTATAATTTCTATACTTCTGTGTGTTGACCTGATCGTCACTCTTTTGTGTTAAACACAATCTACTAAATATAGACAACTTCATTTTGATGAAAAATAACTATATAACTATATAAAAAATATATAATCACTATGACAAAAATACTATTATAAACTAGGTTAGTCGATAATTTAGCAACAAAAGTTATTCTAGAAAAATCACGAGTGCACAATTTTATAAAATTTAGTGAAATAACATTATTTAGTGGGGAACAAATAAAAGTGAATAAGTGTAGGACTAAATCTGGTAAAATGTTACACAATGCTCTTTGTATTGTAAAATACATGAATGAAAACAAGTAAATGTATTTATATATAAACATAAACTATAAAATTAAAAAAAACATTTCTTTTAAGGCAGCGGCTATTTGCACCAAGTGTAAATAGCGATATATGCTATTTACACTAAGTGCAAATAGCAATTAGATTCTATTTACAATATGGAACGGCTTCAGAACATCTGGACTTTGACTTTATGGTGCTTTATGATGTTTTTGTGCTTTCGTCGGGTTCAACAATAACACAGAATAGTATACGCACAATATCGGATTTGGATCGGCCTCGTCTGACCGATGACCGATACCCGATCCGGCAGAGAATGCCAGTATCGGAGCCAATACCGGTACTGAGTATCGGATCGATGCATCCCTACCAAAAACACACAGCAATATCAACTTCTGTTAAAAAAAAAAACATGGTATTACCAATGCAGATACTAAGAGTACTCATAGTACTTTTTGTAAGAGAATCAATCATAAGAATCATTTGAAATCATTAGAAACAGCTTAAGATAAATATATGGAGTAAGGCAAAGAAAAGTCAGTTGTACCTTTCATGCCGTTCAGGCTCCTGTAGAACTGCCTCATCTCTGTCACTGTCCTCTGTGGTCTCTGGAGAGCTGGTCAGAGGGGGGCTGAGAGAGAACTGCCTGCTGCTAGGGGCATCCATGCTGCCCCTGCCACTGCTTTGGCTTGCATAACTTCTGTAGCTTCCCTCTCTCTCTGAACTCTTCCTGTATCTGTTCATTTCCACATCCACCTCCTGCCCATCTTCATATTCCTCCTCTCTCTCCCCCTCTTGGTTTTGGCTCCGTCTTCCAGATGGAAAGGCTGGCAGAGAGGGGCAATAAGGCTGAGGCCAGCTAGAACCCCCTGTTGATAAGGCAGCATGAGTGCTATGTCCCGACACTAGCTTTTTGCGGGATTGTGGGTTATTCATGGAGCCATCATATGATTTAGAGGCCTGATGATGGGGGTCTTGTGTTTGACTTTCTAAAGGCACAGATGAATCTTTTTGCAAACTGGGACTACTTTTAGGCTTATCTGCCACAGATTTGGGTCTGCATGCAAAGGGTGACATTGTAGAATCTCGACCAAGTGTCAGCGAGTCTATCCAGACATCAGGGGTCAAAAACTGGTCCTTGCACAATTTTGAGTCTAAACTTTGTGTGCTCTTGTGCCGATTCCAATTGTTTGACCCCAGGCTCTTTGTCTTCCGAGGCATTGTTCCAGAAACATTGATTTGAGATACAGTTTTGCTTGACCAATTGTTTAACTTCTTCTGCTTTCTTAAACTCGTATCTCCTGATCTGTCATTTACAAGATCTGATAATCTGGGTCGGTCATAATCTAGAGTCTCATAACTGTGATCCGAGCCCAGCATGGACCTTGAATAAGGAGACTGGCTCTCAAGATCAGGTCCATCTACACTCATCTCTGAATAAACACTAGTTGGATTTATCTGTCTAGTGCTTCTTTCTATGGTCCGTCTCTGCTGATTGTCTGAGGATGAATATATACATGGGTCATAACAATGTTGAACTCTGCTTGAGGTCCTCTGGCCTCTATGCCCTACATCAGTTTGGGTCTTCTCCAATTTGTAGATTAAGGGTTCATCCATAACACGACCAAGACTTGATTCAACAGGAGTTCTGCTACGTCTTCGGTCCCATGTTTGTGATTTTTGGTGTTCCCCTCTGTCTAGACTACAAGACCTTTGGTAGTTGGATCTGTGGATGGAATAGTAACCTTGTTGATTCTGCCTATACTTGGTATCCTTTCCATTAGAGGTATGTAGGGGCACCAAGCTAGCAGAAGAAATCCTGTGTCTTTCCTCCCATGGAATGCAAGAGGCAGCTCTTCCCTTCAACATGCTGGTATTCTCAGATAAAAGGCTTTGTCTAATGGCTTGGTAGTTACCCTGAGGTGTTGAGGTTTCTCGAATTTTCCAGATTCTTCCATACTCATCATCTATCTGTTCAAGACTATATGGATTTCGATCAACAGTGTACTTGCGTAATTCCCTTTCAAGCTCCTCTCTCTCACGAGCTAAAGATAAACAGCGACTTAAGTTTCCTTGTTCCCTCTCATGCTCCATCTGCAAAACCAGGGTACTGGCTGTAGAGTTTTGGGTACCTTGTTTCACGGACTGATGACCCAGAGTACTTTCTGAATGAGGACATAGAAAAGAGCCACTACTATCTGATGAGAGACTTGTCTGGTCTGGTCCATCCAAGAACTCTTGCTCCAGAATGGGCATGTAATGGCCGTTCAACGAGAGGTGCTTAGCCATAGCTCGTGTTCTGTTAGAAGAAGGGATATCTGATGCGAAAGGTGGAAGATCCACTGAAAGGACAAAGGGTGGCTTTTTTCTTTCATCCCTGTAGGATCTCAGAGACTGGGATTTCTGGATTCTGAAGCTCCTGTTTCCATCTGATGACCGATGGGAGTTCTGAATTGGGTTTCTCTTGACCTGAGAACTGACAATATTGGCGTCTTCACAAGAATCAACAATAAAGCGTCCATCAGGGCCTCGGTGGATGAACTCCACAGAGGACACAGGGGCAAGTGATGCCCGTTGGAGATGGCTCTCAGGGAGGGAATGGTGGGATGGAGGATGAGCTTGAGGCAGGAGATGTTGCCGCTGGGCATGAAAATCAATGTGACTAGACTTTTCAAGTGAGGAGTGATTGGAAGAAGAGGAAGTGTAGGAGAGTGGACGAGCTGGTAGGAGCCTTTGGTTCAGGGTGTTGTCAGGGCTGCTAAGGTCAAGGATAGGAATTTAGTACATTCCAAAATGGTTGCAATGAATAGGAAAAATTTGGGCAATGAAAAAGGGTTTCATGAGGTGAGGGTGGTGAACTTACTTTTCAGAAGGGTTCTTATTTATTGCAGGAGGGATATCTGAAAGGAGGGAACCAATTTTACAATGGAATGAGAGACGGGATAAATGATCATGCATGAAGAATAACAATATGAGGTAAAGGAGTGAGAGCATCTTCTAAGATTGATTCATTGAGGCAGACTGTTAAAACAGTTCTAAGCAGTTCAAAGTGTTGTTTCTTTACCCTTGACATTCTGCCTACGCCTTCGGTTCCTTTTGTGAAAAATGAAACAGACTATTGCCAGGGTCAGGATAAGAGCAAGACAAAGGAGTCCTACTCCACCCATAACACCAGCCATTAGCTGGTCAGGAAAGTCTAGGAGGCGGGAACTGGCTGGGTGCATAATCATTCCTGTGGAGAGCAAAGAAAGGTTTTAATGGTTGGGTATGTTAAAAGACTTATAGATTTTCTTATAAGTATAGCTTAGAGTAATAAATTCTAACAATTTCTGAAGGCAATATTACAGACAGGTGATTAGAACAGGGAATGTGTGAAGCACTAACCGATGGTGGAGAGACTGATTGATGGACTGGGCATGCTCAGCTCATCTCCACGTTGAGAGAGAAGCCTCAGTTCATACTTGCAGTCCTTCAGAGAGTGATACATCGTGAGAAAAATGACAAAATAAGGATGAAAGCAAAGGAAGAAAGGGTTGCATTTATCAAAAATGACAAGCTGACTGATTCATGAAAATCTCAGATCATGTCTTCGAGAACATTTACCTTACATAACCCTGGAAGAAAGATTTGACTTTCAACTGGGCTAATGTTCTCTTTCAGATTAATCCATTCCCCTCCTTCAAGGCGTGACTGTACGACAAAACTGTCAATGGGTGGAGAATGGAACTGAGGCACTGACCACGACAGAAGAATTCCCTCTGAACTCTTATTGATCGAGAGATTTGTAGGTGGTACCAGCTTGATCACAACAGGAAGTGCATCTGTAAAATAAAATATTAACAGAGAGAGACTGAAATGAACAGCTTGCTTTTATTAAGTTATTCACAGTGTGTAGCATAAATACAGATGGTTTAACATTAATTTGAGTCTGCATGAGGTAGCCAGCACGCAGGCTAAGTGATTTTAAAGACCCAATGAAATCAAAATTGGATTTCTATGGCTTTTAGACCATGTCTATTAGCTTTGTGGCCATCTATATGCCAATACATTCCTAGAAAATGACAAAATTAATTAAAATAGATGAAAATGATAAGATATTCAAATTTAAATGTACAGGCTTTCTCTTCTTTCTATGTACAATAGTTTGTTCAATAAAATGCCATCCTCCTAATATCACGTGTCACTTAATAGCAACAAAATGTAAGGAATTCACAGCCATGAAATCTAGATTCATAAAACCATTTCATAGGGACTTGAAAGTTTCTTATGCACAGCTAATGTTTACCCAGAGTTGTGATGGTGGTGATCTCACTGAAGGGTCCAGTGCCAATTTTATTTTGGCCCACAACACTGAACTGGTACTCAGTGGCAGGAAGAAGACTGGTGACCAACAGACTGTTCTCAGTGGAGAGGTCTGAGAAAGACAACCACTCTTGCTTTTCCTCTTTCCTTTCTGCTGACACCTGCTTATACCTGAAAAAAAGAATGTTAGCAAGTTTAAAAAAAAAAAAAAAAAAGATTTATGAAGACAGGTTTAAACCCTCCAGTGAAAAGCAGCAACACTACTAACTTTTTTTTGGTAGCGTAAAATTATCAAAATCAAAATTATCAAAATTTTAAAGTGACATTTTTTGCCAACTAATAGCAATGCTGTATGACGAAATACTATATTTATTTATTTATTTTTTTTTTTTGGAGATTTGTGCTCCTTGAGATTTGTATTGCGCATGCAGCTTTGTGACTCTGCTTTGGATTGTTTTTCCATTTAGAGTAAATTTATTAGATAAATACTGCTCTTATTACAAAAAAATATAATCTGACAGACTACAATTTCAAAATACTTCAGATTTACAGAGATGAACTCTAACCAGACAGTGAATTTCTGGGCATATCCTCCATCAAAGCCAGCTACCCAGGAGACGTTGGCCTGGTTAATTCCTGGGATCACAGACACTGATGACACTGCATGTGGACTTGTACCTGTGAATCAGAAGGAAACAAGATATGTGTGACATATGAAGTGTGATACATGAGGTGTGACAGCAAGTTGCAAGTTCAATCTAGAGGAGGTCTACTCAACTTTGAAAAGCTCAGGGGCCACAAGACAAGACTACCTTTAGCCCCTCTAGGGCTTTTATTTAGCTGAAATTCAAGCCCAAAATGAACACAAAAGATGTCTGTGCTAGATGCTTTAAATGAACTAGATGCTTTAAGTCTTACCCAGCACATGGACTGTTGTTCTGACGGATACAGTGGCCACTTGGTTGGTGGAGCTGCACTCCCATTCCCCCTGGTGGTCTTTACTGAGAGGATGCAGAATGAGGGAGCCATTCGCTGCTACAGTGAACAGTGAGCGAGAGGCTGCGCCAACCTAAGAGGAGCAGTGCCATAATGAAGCATATAATGAGATTAAACACCAATTTTAATTAAAACTTGATTTCCAGCTGTAAGGGGGTGTATTATAATATTTGGAGAAAATTAAAATTCTCAGTTTTTGTGCACAGGACTGATGCTATTTTTTCTAATGTTAATCAGCAGAGTTTTATATAAGCAGTTTATATAAGCAACTATTGCTGCTGAACATTACACCTCATAACATTACAGGAATGTTCTGGGTTAAATATGTGTTTAGCTAAATCAGCAACATCTGTGGTTTGGTGTTTACCGCAGAAAATATTTTAACCTTGTCCCCTAGTTTGAAAGAACAAACATAAAACATGTACAGTAATACACTTTCAATGGAAGTCTATGGAGTATTTAAAACAGAAAAAAATCTTTATAAACTTAACATGGTATTTCTACTGATTAGAACTGAAAAAGGGGGATTTTTATTGTAAATACTGTTACTTTGTTTGTGCTACAAAATATGGTAGAATACCATCACGTTGACAAGTGAACCAAGAATGTAAATGTAAAGGCACAGAGAAATGACTTTCACCTTTTTCCAGCTGACTTTTGGAGCCGGATTACCGTCCATCTGACATGAAATAACAAGCATGCGCCCAACATCCTGTCTGTACTCCTTACGAGGTGACACTTTAAACGATGGAGGATCCTTAAAGACAAAAACACTTATATTATGGCTTGAAAATTAATACTGACCATATCTAATTGTATTCCATTCCATCACTTTTTCCCCACAATATTCTAAGACAGATATCTGTTATATATGGAAGCTGTTTGCGCCACTGAATAAAAATATATTTTTTCCTCGGAATTACGAGTTTATATCTCACAATTCTGACTTTATAACATGGAATTGTGAGTTATAAAGTCAGAACTGTGAGATATAAACTCACAGTTTTAAGAAAAAAGCCAGTCTTTTTCCCCTCAAAACTGGACTTTATAATTCGCAATAGCGAGTTTATATTTCACAATTCTGAGAAAAAAGTCAGAATTGCGAGTTTGTATCTCGTATTTACGAGAAAAAAAGTCAGAATTGTGAGATAAAAAGTCGGAATTACCTTTTTTTTTTTTTTATTCTGTGGCAAAAACGGGCTTCCATAGTTATAAAAATTTGTATTTTTACATATTTTAATATCTTTTTTGTTATTTTTTAACATATATATTTTTACAAATAATTATTTTGTTACAGAAAGCAAAATTTAAAAAAAAAAATGAAATGGTAACACTCTGTAAAACCCCACCTGTAGTATAACGGTGGTGGGCTCAGACTGGCCCATTGTCCCAAAGCTATTGTAGGGAGTACACGTGTATACACCTGCAGCGTCGTCATTAGCTGTAGCTATGGTTATAGAGCCTTCTGAAGTCAGTGTCCATCCAGGATACTGTTGAAAGAAATTCACAGTTATTCTGAGTGTTTTCTGAAATAATGCTCTTTGGAAAGATGTGAGCTTACGTCATCAAGAGAGGGGTATAAGTGTAAGCACAGCATGGTGTCACCGAATTAAAATCAATATGTCAAGCATTAGTAGCAGAGAAAAAACACTCAGGAAAGCACTTAGGAGTAGCAGTGTACTTATAAAATGTACATATGAAAGGTTAAAAAGTTTTTTGTATGGATAGTGAGAAAAGCAAAAGTTACTCACCGTGCCTAAATCGAGTGGTTTGTCATCTTTGATCCAATCGACACGTGATAATGGTGGTTCAGCTCTGACGGGGCACGCAATGATGCCCCTCATGCCAGTGGGGAGGAAGGTTAATGAGGGCATCTTCCTCACCTGTGCTGGGTCTGTTAAAGAAGACATATATTGTTTTCAATATTATTTTTTAAATTTGGGTAAAATTGTTATTTTTTATGCTCATCATTTCATTTATTTGATGAAAAATACAGTAGAACAGTAATATTATGAAATATTATTACAATGCAAAATAACTATTTTCTATTTGAATATATATTAAAATGTAATTTTTTCCTGTGATCCAAACAGTCTTTAGTGTCACATGATCCTTCAGAAATCATTCCAATATGCTAATTAACATCAATGGTTGTGGATTTTTTGATGAACAGAAAGCTTACCAAGAACAGCAATTATATGTATATATATGCTGGAATATATAGAATATATATGCTATATTCTATTTCGCGTGTATTTATAAATTTGAACATAAATGTGGCTGAAACTAGTGTTGTTTCTTGTTCATCTTGGGTTATAGTAGTGTATGAGATGTATAGTGCAGGAAAATCCAAATCCATTATTTAGTTTTTCACCATGATATGTGAAACACTTACGCTGCACGGTGAGGGTGGCTGAGGCAGAGGGGGAGATGGGAAGTCCATTAGTGGGCATGCAGGTGTAGTTCCCAGAATCCTCTGGAGTCAAACGCGATATGAGAAGTGTACCATCCACTATGATCTTAACACGAGACTTCAGAGACCTAAAACAAACACACATGAATACTGCATAAGCTACATGTTACCTGTAAATACTAAGGTGGAGGTTCACAGTTTTAGAAGAGAACTCACTCAATGTGATAAATATCTTCTCCTTGTCTTTGCCACACATAGGTCATGTTGGGTGGGTCAGCTTCAGCCTGGCACTTCAACTTGGCATCCTGGGACATGTTGAGAACAGTGTCTGTTGGAGGAATTACGATCACTGGAGGGCCTGTTGATAGAAAAAAATACACAATGTTCATTAATGCAGCAATACGAATAATACGTTTCACTTGCTTTTACTTGTAAACAAAAATTGCAAACTTTAAAAAAAAAAAAAATATATATATATATATATATATATATATATATATATTTATTATGGAAATAATATACTTTAAAAGAATATACTTGAGTGCAAAGTAAATGTAGTGTTTTCAGACACCTGCATGTTATTTAAAATTAAATACAAATGTATTACATTTTAAGTTTATATTAAAAGCAATTATTTAAACTTGAGGACTTTGACACATTTACATCTTTATATGTAATTTCATAATTCCTTCTATTGTCTTTTAAATGTGGTTAAAGTGTACTATTGAATGTACTTACAAGCGATATGCAAACTCAAATATACTTTAATATACTTAATACTACTAATTTAATATACTTAATTTAGTAAATTAAAATATATTAACTTTAAACTAAATATCAAACACACTAGAGTTAAAATTATAATCAAGTACTTTTCATGTGCTTTAGCATGTTTGTCAATACACCAAAATAAGTGTACTTCTATAAAGCCTGACAAAAGATTATTAAAACATAATGATTTAAATGTACTTTAAAGTAAAATTTTAATTTGACATTATTACAAAGTGCACTTTTTAAACTTAAGTGTGTTCAGAAACATAGCCATCCAAGTGTACTCTGTAAGTACACTTAAGTGGCATTTCATTAATATTATACTAACCGCATGTACATTTTAAAATATACTTTTAAGATTTGAAGTACTGTACATGACAAATGCAAATTCAATACAAATAAGCATTTAGCAAACGTAAACTTGTATTGTTTTGCCCGTTCATTTCCTGGGAATTGAATCCATGATTTTGCATTGCTGGAATTTACTGTACTGTTTGAGCTACATACACTTGAAAATGAAGTGTGCTTAAATGTAATGTATTAGAACACCACCACTAGGTGGCGCCATTCAATCAGAAAAGCTTATAATTGTCATGTAGAATATAATGGCATGAGCCAGGGGTTTCAAAACTATTGCAACAAGGGTGAAAATTGTCCCCCTTCCCCTTTTTTGGGGGGCAATAACCATATTTTATGACCAAAACAGAAGCATCGGCCAATCAGTTACATGCAAGTTGATCCAATACATGTGCAATCTGCATCAGTAATTCTAATATGACTCGCACTCACGTACTTTATTTCCACCAAATTAGTTATGATTAATGGGCAAACATTATACCATCTAATAAATATTCATGAGCAAGACTGATAAGGTTTATAATGGTCCCCCCATCACTTCTCAGATCGTTTCAATGTACCTAACCTGAGTAATACAGATAATCATCCTAAATGAGGAGAAAACATCAGTGCTGACTTACCAATGACTTTGAGCTTTGTGAGGCGAGTCACATTTCCTTCAGTGTTGGAGGCGTGACACTGATACCGGCCTGATGTTTCTCTGCTTACAGCATGGAAAGATACACTTCCATTCATGATCTATAGGATCAAAATGAGAGATATGAAGTGTGTGAAAATAGAGTGGAGGATAAATGTATTCTATATCTGATCCTCTATTGCATTTGTGGATCTGATGAAGTCAATCCATGTCTGTTAGCTTTAAGGTCAGTAAGTGAGTACAGCCCCGAAGTTGACAAAACAAACTTCTTTCATTTCTTGGAAAATGGGTTAAAATTCTTATGACTCATATTGTTTGGAGTAGTGTATAGGCTACATATTTTTGTCCAATCAAATGTTCTCCAAAATGTGCATTTGCAGGTAGTAAATCATAGTTTTTTCCAGTCTGTGATGTGAACTAAATATTATTGTCTGTTTAAAATACGACAAGCACTTTGATATGTCCCACCCAACTTTCCGTACGGAAATATCAACACAAGGAATATAATAGCATTTGTCAACCATTTGATGGGGTTTTAAGTACTAACATCCCACCTTTACTTTGCTTTGAGGATTTATAGGTCGTCCATCTTTAGACCAGGTTATTGTAGGCCGTGGATTTCCCTGAGCTGCACACTTCAGGGTTACCGATCTTCCTAAAAACACTTCAACTCCAGGAGGGGAGGTCTCCGTAAACACAGGAGGCGCTAGACACAGGAGTAAGCAAAGAAAACAGTCATGATCTTCAAAAAAAACAAAAAAACGAAAAAACAAAAACGATTTATTAACGAAATGTGATGTTATGAAGAACAGTTCATAAATTAGTTATTCTTCATGTTGGAGAGTTACTAACAAAAAGCAGCGACTTAGTTTTCAACCACAGACCTACTTCTCTGATTCGATTTTAAATGACATATTCTAATAGTTAAACATTATAAATATAAATATCCACTACTGTTTAACAGTTTTAGGTCTTTAAGAGTTTTAAATGATTTTGAAAGAATTCTCTTTTGCTCACCAAGCCTATATTTTTATGATCAAAAAATAGTAAAAACAGTAATATTTTGAAATATTATTAGAACGTAAAATAACTTTTCTATTTGAATATATTCTAAAATGTCATTTATACCTGTGATAAGCTGAATTTCAGCTTCATATATATATATATATATATATATATATATATATATATATACATATAATGTGCATATATATAAATATATATATATATATATGAGTGTGTGTGTGTGTGTGTGTGTGTGTATGTATGTATGTATGTATGTATGTATCTTAAATACATATTTTTTAAATATATCAATAGCTTGTAGCTTAGTACTAATTCAAAATGGTAGACTATCTAGTCATGAGTAGCTTACAACTTTGAAAGATAAAGTTTTAAAATAGCACCCTCAACTTTATCAGTTTATTTTACTTTAATGAAAGGCACAGTGGAGTCCAGCCAGGCTTGTAAGATGCTCTCAAAGAACTAATGAGTTGAAAACTGAACCTAATGTCAGCACAGGCCTCAAGTGGCTTCTGTAATCTGGCCAACACGGAGTCTGAGTGTCAGAAAATGGCCTCAAGGTGTGGCCGACAGAGACAGAGCGGACTCTCGAACAGGTGCATGAGCACAGCCTGGTGTGTGTATTCATTCATTGTTCACTGCATGTTTGAATGGAGTCGTGTTTGGGTTGGAGACTGTGGGATGAGTATAATGGCATTGTCTCGCTGATCTTACATAAAGAGAATTGCTGTAATGCTTCTGATTCAGACTACTGGTAAAATTGGATATCTTTTCTTACTATAAATAATTCAGGTCTACTCGTTGGATGGTGAGTCTCACCTGTAACGGAGAGTAGAGTCCAGCTCCCGTTGCTGCCAGTCTCATCTGTGGTTTTGTCTAGAGGGAGGATTCGGCACTCATACCAGCCTTCGTCCTCCAAGAGAAGCCCCCTCATCTGCAGAGATGTTCCCCTGATGAGTGACACTCGACCTGGACACGATCAGGAGATGGGAAGGGTCAGAAACAACAAAAATTTTCAAAACAAGACTATTTCAACAATCCAACAAGCTTCAAGAAAAGTCAAATATAAAAAATGTAGATATAAAGTGTTTAAAATTTTCAAATGTGTTTGATTTTTTTACATGCGTATTATTACTATTTTTCTATATTAGAATTATTTTATTTATCTGTATTTTTATATTATTTTAAGCAAATTTAACTTAAGTTCACAATTTTAATCTGAATTTAAAATAAAATACAGTACATGGAATTTGTGAGTTTGTACAAAACAAATACAAAGTATATATATGCTGCAGATATAAATTACACAATTTATTTAATTAATTTTAAGTTTCAAGCTTCAAAAAGCTAAATATAAATATAAGTTTACAATTCTGATTTCAAATATACAAAAAATTTATTAAAATACACACATACTAGTATAAATATTAAGTATGACTATCAATATTGGAAATAAAACAGTTTACATTTTAATTGAATTTTTAATTTAAATTTAATAAATGAATTTAAATTCTAAAATACACATCATAGATTTATTTTAGTTGAATAATTTTAAAATCAATAAATTAATTCAAAAATATTTTTATTTAAATTGTATGTAATAAAATAATTACAATTAAAAAAAAAAACACACATACATTTAAGTGTCCGATATACCATGCATTTCTGCTGAATAAATTTTTCAAATCAAATTGCACAAATGAACTATATTTGGTTAGACTTAACTTAAAAAAAAAAATCAATTTAAATAATGCAACAAAATAATGCAACATTTTAATTTTAAATATAAAAAAATAAGAATAAATTCTAAAATACACACTGTATATTTACACGTCCAATATATCATTTAATAATGCAACAAAAAACTGTATTTAATTTTTTTTTTTTTTTTTTTTTTAAATTTAAGTTAATTTGAATTCTAAAATACACATTGTATATTTAAATGTCCAATATACCATTTATCTTAGTTGGACAAGGAATTTATATTTTTAATGATTTTTTTAGAATTTATTTAAATTAATAATTAAATAAATAACTAAAACACACACATGCCAGTGTCCATTATACCATTTAGTTTAATTGGATAAGGTGCAGATAGATTGAGTGTTTAGTCTAGATCTTTTTAGTGCTTGAAACTCTATCTCTCAGTTGCCAGGTGACTGCACCCTGTAGCGACGGTGTTTGCTGACTCACCCCTCCCTCCTCTTTCATCTCTCTCTCTCCCTGTCTTTATCTTTCTTTCACTCGGTAAAAAAAGCTTTTCAAAACTTGTTTGTTTCTCAGACTCTATAGTCATTTAAAGAGACCACTGGTCAAAATCTCCACCACAGAAGCCACATCAAAGATAAAATTGTCTCAAAACTGAAAATCCATCATCTGCAAACACGTCTGCGGCCGATGCATGGAGTATAGCTATGATGTGTTTATGAAAATAGACGGTGACAGCAATCATTAACCGAGCTCCCAAGAGGAGTGACTGTGAAAACAGAACTCAGCCTGAGATTACAGCTGAGAGCATCATCACAGTCCATCCGCCCCTGTTTATTTTACCCTCATGGAAGACAGAGGTCACGGAAAAGGGACACGGACACCATCATCCCTAGGGATTTGGGCTATACAACATGTTCCTGTCCAGCCCAGACACCCAGGGTACAATCCGGCACTAAAATGTTGCCATGGTCCCTCCTGCCAGTGGTTTGGATTTGAATTTAGTTGCTGCGGTGACAGGGATTCAAATCAGTTCAGGGGCGGGGCTTAGGAGGGATTTAAACTCTCAAGCTACTAGACACTCCTGAAAAAACCTGAGGAGAAAGTAAACTGTTTAGTTTATTTATTATTCACAAGTTTAGTTTTTATTTTCACAAGTTAACCGATTTGCGACAGCTGAATGTAACATTTTGTCTGTCAAAAAATAACATGCATAATACACGGTACAAATTGCGAGAAGCCAGAGGTCTAGAGAGTGCACGCATTTCCTGAAAACCCACACTATCGGATGTTTTGACTGCCTCATCACTTTCTGAGAAGGAGAAAATGGCGGCCTGAGCGATAACATACATAATACTAATGCATGCGAGTATAAATTTGTTCAGGTGACAGGTGATTTTTATAAAATGTAATCACTATCTTCTTAGTTATTTAAAAGATTAAGGCAATTATCATAGTTGGATAAAATATTGTTTAATTTTCCTATTAAAGCTTATACATTTTTCATGATTTGTTACATAACCCCTTAGCAAATTTTGACTCATATCAGAAAGATTTCAAATTCTTTCCTATGCAATGCTCTCCATATTTATGTTACAGTGCTACACTTTCATGTCGACATTTGTCTAATTTATTTCTATTTTTATTTCTCCTTTATTTAAGGAGAAACATCTGAGACAAATGTGATATAAATCAAACACAATAGAAAACTTAATTTCAGAGGTGTGGGGGAAAAAAATCTGAGCAATAAATCTGCCCTCTGTGTATATTTTATGAGAAAAACATGAGTAAACGAACCTTAGGAATGAGAGTTTATGCCCATTTATGAATAATTAAAAACAGGACTGGGAAGTATACATTCTAATACATTAAAGCATAAAATGCACCGTGTGTTCATCTGTTTCCTGGTGCAGCAAAAGATTTATCTGAAGTCTTCACACGCAAGTACAAACTCACTTGTTTATGACTGACTAACCATTTCCCACAGCAGATGATGGTGGTTCAAATCTCAGGAGAAACTAATATTAGACTCCTTAACGTATGAAGTAACATATGCTGTCATTTGTATCCACTTACTTCATCATAAGCCAATGTTAGACTAGGTTTTTGCTGGAAGAATTACAATTGTTTTAAGTGCTTCACAGCTGTTAAATTGTGTTTAAAACTTTAGGAAGAATGTCCTTCGATAAAGTAACACTCAAGTCACCACATCCACCTATTCAATTTCAAAAAGGTTCAAAGTTTGAAGGTTTGCTAGTTGGAGGTTGTATTCAACGAGTCTGTGACTTGAGGCTATGAAACCTGGAGTCTAAATCCTATCTGCTGCCTTGTATCCCAGAGACATTGTGTCACCTCTTGGCACAGGTTTCCCAGGTAGGGACTCTCCAGTTTCAGCTCAGGAAAGCGAGGGTCGGATTTCATACCACAGTCGTCATCTGTATTCTTTTCATTGTGTTTCAAGACACTGTTATCTTTTGAAATTTGAATCACCACGACGGGCAACTGGGAAGCTGCTTGGTTTGATCGGACCAATGGCCTTTCAAGATAGCGTGCTGCTAGTTAGAAAGAGTTTTGACTCAATTGAGTTTTTGAATGCTGACAGATGAGGGGGATGGGAGGACATTTGGAACAGAGAGCGTCAGTAAAAAGTCCTCTGATAGTCACGCTTTTCAGTGCAATCTATAGACCGCTTCTACTTTACCGCCAATGTAGTTTTAGGTTTCTAGCAAGCTAGATTCTATTTAGTTAAGATATATAAAAAAAATTCCATCACAAACCCTAAATGTGCTTTATTTTGTGGTGTGTAACAGTTATGGCATATCACTATGAGCTCCAGAGTGGACACATGAGACTCTATATAGCCTAAGGTGACGAAATTCACACCAAGCTCACCCTTCACCTCTTCCCATGCTGCACCTGCCCCCCTCACTGCACAAAAAGTCCCGGCTTTAGACCTTTTGTTTCTATTCTTTGTTTCTTATCACATAAAAGGACAGTTGTGACGCCCTCTAACCTTTATTGGGCTGTTGGTTCACATGAGGTCATTCATTCCTTCTTTCAGTTCACAAGGAAGGAATTTGAATAAAATCAATATTCAGTGGTGTTCAGTCTCGAGAAACACTGAAAATGCTACTAGAAAATGTTAACACAAGCTAAAAGATGTGAATCTGCTATTAACCAAACATTTGTTTATGCACAAAAGATTCTCATACCAAACATTTGTTTATGCACAAAAGATTCTCATACAAGTAAACAAATTTGTTCATAAACCATTATTTGTTGAATTATTTAAAAAAAAAAAAAATGGTGGGTAATCCATTGCTTGCCACATAACAAATTCACTAATAAACAATTGTTTAGTGCAAGAGTCAATTAATTTGTAACTACTGCTTGTTAAATGAGTCAATTTTGCTTACATTATCATTTGTTTGTCCAAGAAAACAAACTTGCTTATAAACCATTGTGAATACGCTATATAACCTGTTGCTTGTCATGCAAGAACTGAAATTGGCTTATTAAGCATTCCAAATTCACCTAAAAACGTTGCTTGTTGCACATGTACAGTATACAAAATTGTGTATGAACCGTTGCATGTTTCACAAGTAAACAAATTCACTTGTTGCTTTTCGCACAAGAAATTCACTTATGAAGCATTGCAAGTTCACTTAAAAGATGTTGTTTGTTGCACATGTAAACAAATTTGTGTATGAACTATTACGTTGCACAAATAAACAAATTCACTTATGAACTGTTGCTTCTTGCACAAGTAAATAAATTAGCTTACAAACCATTGAAAATTCACTTAAAAAAACGTTGCTTGATGTAGATGTAAACAAGTTCGGGCGTGAAGTGTTGTGTGTTGCACAAGCAAACAGAGTCACTAAACTGTTCCTTCTTGTACATGTAAATAAATTAGCTTAAAAAGCTATCTACATTCGCTTAAAAATGTGGCTTGTTGCACATGTAAACAAATTCACTCATAAACTGTTGCTTGTCGCACAAGTAAAGAGGGTGGCAAATTCACTCAAAATGTTGCTTGTTCACTTTTAAACTGTTGTGTGTCACAAGTAAAGAAATTAACCTATAAAGCACTGCAAATTCATTTAAAAGCATTGCTTGTTGCACTTGTAAACAAATTTGTCTATGCATGTGGCACAAGTAAACTTTTGCTTGCTCACAACGAAACAAATTTGTTTACGAACTGTCACTTGTAAAGAAATTTGTAATTCTTTACACATTACCACATTGACCATTGCTTGGTGCATGAGAAAATTAATTTGGCTATGAACCATGCTATAAGTTAACTTAGTTATTGCTGATGCTCAATAGGTTTGCATTCCATCGTCCGGGCAACATCGCGATGAACAGGTGCAGTGGTGTCTTTGAGAATTTGTTTAATTGTGCAGGGACGCACTGCGCTCATTCATAAACAGCAGGGCTGAACCTGTCGTCCGGTCACTGCCTGGAAGGTGAGGCTCATCCAAGCACAGAAAACTTGCAGTGCTGCCTGTGTCTTTCTGTATTAGAGACATTGCATTTTTAAAAACCGATTGGGGGGGGGGGGATTTCAGCCTATTGAAAGACTCTTTTCCCCATAGACACCCTTTGTATTCCAGCTCCCAAAGACACAATAGAGACTTCAGCAATGAGAGGGGGAGAAACTAGCAGGTCCCACATCACACAAAAGAGCAGAGTTACTGTAAGCTGAGACACGCTATGACTGAAGTGGCACTCAGGAGAAGGAATTACGAAAGAGGTGAGAGAAACTCCATTGTCCATAGTAGGATGTGGTTTACAACACGGCAGTCCATGGTTGGCAAGCTTTTCGAAAAAGTGTATAGGCATTTAAAAATGACAATTCTGTCATTAATTACTCACCCTCATGTCGTTCCAAACCTGTAAGACCTTCGTTAATATTCGGAACACAAATTAAGATATTTCTGATGAAATCCGAGAGCTTTCTGACCCTGCACTGACAGCAACGCAACTACCACATTAAGGCCCAGAAAGGTAGTTAGGACATCATTAAAATAGTTGTGACATCTGTGGTTCAACCTTAATGTTATGAAGCTATGAGAATACTTTTTTGTGTGCAAAGAAAACAAAAATAACTTTATTCAACAATTTCTTCTCTTCCGTGTCAGACTTCTACGTGCATTCACGAGAGTACCACGACGTATGCATGTGCATTACTCTTCTTGAAAACAAGCTGCAGCACATTCAGGTTCTACATCAGAGCTCCTGCATCAGCAGCATCACACGCATGCAATGTGGAACACTCGTGAATGGCGGTGGAGACTGACTGGAAGAGAAAAAATTAACTGAATAAAGTCATTTATGCTTTCTTTGCTTTCTTTCTTTTCATTATACCTTCTTTGCGCACAAAAAGTTTTCTCGTAGCTTCATAAAATTATGGTTGAACATTTTTAGCGATATCCTTACTACGTTTTTGGACCTTGAATGCGTCAGTTGCATTGCTGTCTATGCAGGGTCAGAAAGCTCTCGGATTTCATCAAAAATATCTTAATTTGTGTCTTACAGGTTTGGAATGACATGACGGTGATAGAATTTTCTTTTTTTATAACCATTTTAATTAACAAAAAGCTGTGTCCACATTTTGCATTCAACCCTGCTGCTGCATAATTTTTCCGGTATTACAAAAAATGTAACATGCAAAATGTGAGACATCAAAACAAATACATGATCTCTTTCAGTATCCTCAATATTCTCCGTATTTGTCAAGCTCAATTAAAAAAAAAATAAATAAATAAAATAAAATAAGGAATAAAATTAGTATATTTTATTTTATTTATTTATTTTTTTATCTTTTATTTCAATTTGATACATTTTCTTTTTGATGCATGGTAATACCTGGTAACATGTTGTGAAAATTTTAACACTGTTATTTATTATCCATTCGTAATTTTTATTACAAATTTTACTTTTTTATTTTAATGTAATACTTTTTTATGTTTTTTTTTTTTATTATTATTATTATTATTTAACAAAATTCCAACCCTTCATGTGCCTGAGGTTGTTGACCCCTGTAAAAAGCTCTCAGCATTGAGGCACTCACCGTCATAGTTGGGATGCACTCTGGGATCATGCACTCCAAACTGGATGAGGATGGGGATATCATAGCCCTGACGCACCCACTCTATGACGTGCTGAGGAGCAGAGCTGCCCTCATCCAGGGCTGGAAGACTGCATGTCAACACTGCAGTGTCCCCTTTTTTGGCACGGATGTGGACTTCAGCTGCACTTGAGTTATCTAAGATTATGAGACAATATATGGAAATCTTGTAAATAACAATAAAAATTTTATATATATATATATATATATATATATATATATATATATATATATATATATATATATATATATAAATAAACTAGTGACTAATAAAGAAAAGAAGGTTACTGTGTATATCAGTTGTAAAGTAGACCTAATTACTGTATAATACTCACTGAATAGGGAGAGTACTGCAACAATGACTTCCAGCAGAGGAAGGTTCTTCAGTAGCATGATAGGTATTCATACAGATTCACATACCTGAAGAACATCAAACATAAAAGATCAAACGACAGGCAAACAAACCTCAACCACAGAAAGCATTATGCTAAACGCGACCTGTGGATATGAGCTAAACCATATAGTATGTCACAAGCACGTCCACACCTCCTTTGCTTTGCCTGTTCCTGTAATCTCAGAGCACACAGAAGGATTATGGGATCTTATGTATGCATTGTATTGTATTGTATACACAGTAAGCTCAATAACATCTCTGAACTGAACTAATTCATCTATAAACCTAAACGCAGTTGAAAGGAAAGTTGTAAAATGAGTTTGACTCATAAGCAATGAGTCAAACTCCAGTCCAGCATGTGATGTCTTAAACTCATGTGAGGACGCTGCTGACTGTGTAAACCAGTTAAACTGAGTTTCCCAGCCGTAAATGTGATTAAATACACTGTAACTACCAAAGGCCTTTATAGTATTTATGACATATATTTGCAAAATTAAACATTTGCATTATGATCTAATTCCACTGAAAAGCCCTTTGTTTTAAAATCTCATTTATATATCCCATATCTAAATAACACGCTTAACATATATACATCTATATATATATATATATATATACATATATACATCTATCTATCTATATATATATATATATATATATATATACATACATATACTCACCGGCCACTTTATTAGGTACACCTGTTCAATTGCTTGGTAAAAAAAATTGCTAATCAGTCAATCACATGGCAGCAACTCAATGCATTTAGGCATCTAGATGTGGTGAAGACGACTTGCTGAAGTTCAAACCGAGCATCAGAATGGGGAAGAAAGGGGATTTAAGTGACTTTGAACGTGGAATGGTTGTTGGTGCCAGACGGGCTGGTCTGAGTATTTAAAAAACTGCTGATCTACTGGGATTTTCACGCACAACCATCTCTAGGGTTTACAGAGAATGGTCTGAAAAAGAGAAAATATCCAGTGAGCGGCAGTTGTATGGACGAAAATTCCTTGTTGATGTCAGAGGTCAGAGGAGAATGGGCAGACTGGTTAGAGATGATAGAAAGGCAACAGTAACTCAAATAACCACTCGTTACAACCAAGGTATGCAGAATACCATCTCTGAACGCACAACACGTCGAACCCTGAAGCAGATGGGCTACAGCAGCAGAAGTAAAAATTTCTCAGTTTAAACATTTGTTATGTTCTCTGTGTTCTATTGTGAATAAAATATTGGCTCATGTGATTTGAAAGTCTTTTAGTTTTCATTTTATTCAAATTTAAAAAACGTCCCAACATTTCCGGAATTCGGGTTGTATATATTATATGATGCTGAAACTTTAATATTGTAAGTGTAAGAGACAAAACAACATTTTCCAACGTAAAAAAATGCATGAACCGCATCGCGTAAGTAATGCAGGTTACGTAATCAGATTACTTTTTTCAAGTATAAAGTAACGCATTACTTTTAAATTTACAAAAAAAAAAAAAAAAATACCTGAGTTACTTTTTCAAATAATTAATACAAGTTACTTTGTTTTCAAAATCAAATGTTGAGAGAAATTGGGAGTGAGGTGCAGAGGCAGACGCACTTCTTTCAGCCCGAATCTTATTAATTTCACTTTTGGTGTAAAATGGCCTTTGCAGTTGCCAAAAATATAACTTTGGGGGTTTTTGTTATTAAAAATGAATAAGCAAGCTCAGCTCGAGTGACAAAAAGTAATGCAAAAGTAATGTAATGCATTACCTTCCATAAAAAGTAACTAAGTAATGCAATTAGTTACAATTTATTGAGCATTACTATATCGTAAGGCATTACTTTTAAAAGTAACATTCCCCAACACTGCTCAGAACACTGGTGTCACTTCTTGACATGTCATGTTAGCTACACATATATAGATACTGATCTACTTAACCTGTGTAATGATGACTTTACAAGTGCAAATACCATCAATAATGGCCATGTGGGTAGACAGGAAGTTGTGAGACCACTGCAAATATGCCCTCATAGAGTGCCCGAATGTCACTGAGTCATCAGTCTAACACTGCATGTCTCCAGTAAATCATTAACACATCAAGAAGCAATAGGTCTGTCGAGTGCCGCTGGAAATACTAAAGCGTGTGACTCATGCAAAGGTTAAAGCTAGCACTCCACTCAGCTCACTGTGAGCCTTGCGCTATGCACCAGTGCACAATGGAAACGCCTGCTCATTACCCCCCGCACAATGAGGGAGAACCATTCTTAAAGACTCCTGAAAGGGGTCCCAAGACAATCCCACAGGTCACACGTTTCTCACCGCACACTCGGCTACCAGTCTGTTTACTTTGTTAATATCTACTCAGCCATTTAGAGAACATGTGATACAAAATCATGAGAACTTGAATAATTAAGTAGAATTTTTGTACAAATGCAATGCATCAGCTCTATGTGATGCTGATAAACCTGTTTTTCTCTGACAAAAGCTGGTAGGTAAGTGCTCTGTTACTGTTTGCTGTGTCTTCCCACAACTTAAGCTAATGTTCTAGCAAGGTTTTCTCAAAATTGTGAAAAAACTTATCTAGAATTTAATAACATTCTCAAAATGTTACATCACTCATGGTACGTTTTTTGACTAGTATTCTTGTTGATATTTACTACTTGTTTCAAAACATTTAGAGAACGTTCAAAAGTAACATTCCCAAAATGTTTGCAAAATGATAAAATGAAACATTCCCTTTTCTAGGCTATAAAGTTCTAATAACTAAGACAAAAATGGTCATTTTAAACATTCCCAAAACACTGAGAAATAATGTTTTCAATCTTAATGGGAATGTTAGCAACATCTTAACACCATCCCAGCTAGACCAAAGTCCTACATAAATTACCAAGCACACAAAGGCTGTCTTTTTGATTTACTGTTGTAGTTTCAATAAGCGGCAGTAAAATCCAATTTCTTAACCTTCGAGGGCAAGGGTTACAGCACTTGATCATTATAAATATCATCTAACCAGGGAGCAAACGTTGAATTATACCATTTTATGTCTTCAAATGACACCAAACTGCGACCATATTGTAGGATATGCTAATTCAAGGCACTGAAAGAGTTCAATTTGGTCGTGCATTAATTCTTGGGTTTACAAAGGACAGGCTGAACTCGTGTCACAAATTTCTCTGTCTATAAATCTTTTTGTGATGAGAAGAAACTGGGCCAAATCGAGCGTGAAAGCTAAATATAGACCATTCATTACAAGCTTGAGCTTAATGCAAAAGGAGGATCACCAATTCATTCAATTATTCATATCTGACCTATTCTGCATTCAAGTATAAAAGCATGACAATGCAACTCAGAAATGTTGTTTAATCAAGCTGGGCTGTAAAAATGTTCTAATGTATCAGATAAAGTCAACAAGAAATCAAACATGACTAAAACATTTTTTAAAAATACGCTATTAACTTTTGTAACTCTTGTTTTCCAGTCAAATTGCGATTGTAAACATGCAAATAACTTGTGCTTCCCACTTTCTTTTTCTGCTGATGTCACTTAGGCCACACATTTAGCAAATGTTCAAGCAAAATCTGCCACAGACTGAGGGGATGATGTATTTTTATAGGCCAAAACCCAGAAACAAGTTAGTATTTTAGCACTTCTGGTTCCATCATTCCAGAGTTAAAGGCTTTTTTAAATGGGTTTTATTATACAGGAAATCTCATCTACTAGTTACTGTCACAGCCTCATTGTGTTTTTAATCATACTCTTGCAAAATATTTTAACTGAAACTTTCAGGAAATTTTTATTTTTTTTAAATAAAGATTGAAAGAGATGTGGGAAGCTTAGTGAAGGTGACAGTGATGTAGTTTGTTTATAGCCAATATTTTGCTTTTTACCTCTGGTAATTTTATTTAGGCTTTAAAATGTAAAAAAATAAAATAAATAAATAAATAAAAAAGTGAAGATTTGCATGATGAAAGATACATCAATAATCCAAAAAGCCAATGGAAAAAATCCTGTTTTTTTTTTGTTTTGTTTTTTTGGAGAAGGAATCAGGATGATGCTAATTTGCCACCAAAAATCTTCACTGCAGAGAATCCACTTTAAATGTTTAAATTCCCACTTTTTAATATTGTGTCATTGAATATCCTATTTCATTTCATGAAAGTAAAATGAGATTCTAAGGGGGATTTATGTTGACTTTAAATGAGGCCACAGATGTAACAAAACCTCACATGATAGTGCACCTCTGAGATGTTGCAAAGCAATAACCTGAGCTTCAAAGAAGCACAGAAAACATTGTAAAGGATGAAACAAACAAGAAAAATCCACACTAGCAACCTGCAACTATTTACTCTTCAAAAGCTTTTAAAACAGAAGTCACGTCATACTGTGAAAGCAAGTCCTACATTACAAACGCATTTGTTCACTAGAGCAAATAAACAGATCATCTGCAGCAGCTGGACCTGAAACTCTGAGGCTCAGAGCAGATTCCCTGCTGACGTGATCGCAGCTCACGGATTTAATCAGCCAAATGGACTAACAATTGATTTGTAGAGGTCAGAAATGTTAACCTACTTTCCTTATTTTACAAAGCTTTAACAATACCCTTTTTATGAACTCAACAGATGCAGCCAGATGTGCACTTAAAAAAAGCATCCAAACACATTTTAGAATGATAATAGAGATTTAGCTGCTATAGGTGGATTGCTTTAGTCCAAAAATTGGCCATGAATTTGTCAGTACTCACCAACATGCAAATTCCTACAGTGGTGCAAACACAAACTAAACTAACAGTGACAGAAATAAACACATACAAATTCAAGTGTCAAACCCTCAAAAAACGTCATTAGACATCTGGTGAGAAGATAAAGTGCCATGTCCACGATTGTACAGATTATCCACTGATAATGATTTAACACCATTACATATGCAAGCATCATAATCCATACATTGCATGGTGCTGTGCATGAATGCTCACTGATTCATGACAGCTGGAATCAGACACAGACACTCAGTGTAATCCAGGATAATCTAGCTGCAGTGAGCCTGGAAAAAGTGACAGATTAATATCACTGTAAATAAGAGCGATGTCCCTACATTCACTGTGGTGTACTGTGAATTTGACTACCTTACGCATGCGACTGACTCAGGATCTACATGTGAGTCAAACTGGGCTAATATTGACCAAAAGGAAAATCCATTGTCACAACCATTGTTTACACTCAATAAGAATTGTTTACACTCAATTAGGGAAGTTAGATCAATGAACACTTAATGAACTTCAATAATGGCAATACAATAAGAGTTACCTAACCCGAGAGAGAGAAAAAAATAAAAAATAAAGATATTAAATATCCAAATCCAGGAATGAATTCAGGTTGATTTGGACACTTTGCCATTGAAATAAACTGGTAAAAAGTGTCCCAATCAAACATCAACCTGAATTCACCCTATGTTGTATTACAGATGAACAGGTCAGAAATTGATCGACGACAAGCCTCTGCTGGGTAGATGCTGGAAATTCTGCTCGACCTGCCCCCACAAATCCACTTGGACCCCTTGCAGGGGCAATTAAAACCCTTTAATTCATCCTCACTGAACTGCCACTGACAGCCAAACGCTAGATAAATCCCCCACTTCTCAAACAAACAGACAACAACAAAACATTTGCCATAATCTACTTTGTATCAGTAGAGCCAAATGACCATACAAATGTTGCTTACAATAACTTTGGCAAATGAACATGATCCTGTGCGTTATAATATAAAAATGGATAGATAGATAGATAGATAGATAGATAGATAGATAGATAGATAGATAGTTTAACCACATGATGAAACTGTATAGTATGTAAACTTCATAGATGAAGTGTAGAGTGACTGATGAACATAACTTATTAAAGATAGGCTACTATACGCTTAAATAGCCTAAGGAATTTAAACTTAGCCTACTCTGAATTAAATAGTGCTGTAATTACCGTTCACTCGGTTTTAGGATTACACCAAAATTACACATTACATTTTTAATCTAAATGTTCCTTTTTTCCAACCTAGTCTATCTTAAAGAACAGAACTTGTAAGTCAAAGTAAACTGTTGTTTATACTCACCTGTATCACTTCATCTATCAGATGTGGTAAGCAGCGCTGTTTTGCGTTGAAAACAGAAAAATACCACGATGAGAATTATTCCAAAAGTAAGAATTTATACTCTCTCAGCGTTATTCCATATCACAATCAATTCTCAAGAGACTTCAAACATTTTGCCAGTGATGTTTCTTTTTTCTCTTGTTTCTATGAATGTAGTGAGGAAAACGAATCGCATAAACTTTGTCTCTATGGGAGGTTTGAGCTCGCGCATCAGCGCACCTCTCGCGTTGAGTTCACTCACTCCTCCCGCTGCTGTTTCACTGAACTAATGCAAACACGGCCGCGCATGCGCAGAGCGTACACGGAGAAACACATGGACCAGTGCACACATTTACACATAATCAGCTGTCACGTCTAAAGAAAAAATCGGTTTTAATAACACACGAAATGTTGCATGTTTCACCGTTCGCAAGACAGCCGACATTTAATACAGTAAAACGTTTTCATCAGCCCTACATTTTTACAGCGTAGCGTGTTTGACCTCATACTAAAGAGCAGAGGTGTGTCTGATGTACTTTGATCAAGATTCTAAACTTGTTTGTCATCTGGGCAAAAACCAAAACCCCAGTAAACTAGTGATCTATGACTCATGATAAGAGCTGGCATAGAAAGTGGAGTGGATAAAATGATGGCTTAAGTGAAAGTTTGTCATGGGTGGTGCCATGGATTTCAGTGCAGCTAAACCATAGTATTTAAGTGTTGTATTGTAAAATACAAAGGCAAGGCAAGGCAAGTTTATTTGTATAGCACATTTCATACACAGTGGTAATTCAAAGTGCTTTACATAAAAGGATGTGAAATAGTCATTAAAAATAATAATAATCACAACAATAAAAACAAGGAATTTAAAAAAAATGATATACAAATTTATTTAAAAAATTTAAATCAGTTAACAGAAAATGATTATACATAGTGCAATTAATTCGGACGTAGCACAGTGCTCATTTAACAAATGCACAGCTAAACAGATGAGTTTTGAGTCTGGATTTAAATGTGGCTAATGTTTTAGCACATCTGATCTCTTCTGGAAGCTGGTTCCAACTGCGGGCGGCATAATAGCTAAAAGCGGACTCCCCTTGTTTTGTGTGAACCCTTGGTATTTCTAACTGACTTGAGTGGTCTGTTAGGTTTATTCTGTGAGCATATCTGCAATGTATTTAGGTCCTAGGCCATTGAGTGATTTATAAATGAGTAAAAGTACTTTAAAATCAATCCTAAATGTAACTGGAAGCCAGTGTAAGGACCTGAGGACTGGTGTGATATGCTCAGATTTTCTGGCTCTAGTCAGAATCCTGGCAGAAGCGTTCTGGATGAGCTGCAGCTGTCTAATGGTCTTCTTGGGAAAGCCGGTGAGGAGACCATTACAATAATCCACCCTGCTTGTGATAAAGGCATGAACAAGTTTCTCCAAGTCTTGACTGGAAACAAAACATCTAATTCTTGCAATGTTACAAACACACACTACAATCTATTACTATGCTTTAACTGCAATGAAATGCATAGCATCATAATCCAAGACAAACATTGTCTTCTTCTGAACAATGATTATTACCAATATTATTTATCATCATGGTTAATAATAACAGTAGCCTAATGATTAATTGTTATAGGCCTTCTATAAATTAGGCTACTATACCGTAAGAGTCTTCAAAGTTTGGCTTGACTTTTATAGGTGTCTTATTTCTGGGATCAAACAGTAGTTTGCGATTCCTCTAGCGGTGGCAGATCACTTGCTATCGTGGGTCAAACGCTTTCAATTACTGCCCACAAGAGGGCAGTGAGGTTCTTGTGTTTTCTCTTCAAGACAGGGAGAGTCTTTGGCTGTTCACATTCGGAAAGGAACACTACTCTGCTGCATATTTCTCAGTATATACTTTATAATACTGTGTGAAATAGTATGCACTATGCACCAATAAACGTTCCAAACAGCAGTATGCTTTGTTGCCCTCATTATGTTGCATGACTAATTCTGCAAACTATCTAGTTTTAAAGTTGGTAGTAAAAATTGCAAAGAGTCAAAAAGGATACACTGAAAAGAAAAATATGAAGGCTGATATTACCTCTGGTTCAGTAACACTAAAATCTGAAGATCAAGTGCAGCGCCTTGTTTTATTGGATACCCAGTTCTGTTGTATAGCTTACTTCACATTTTGACAAATGTAGTAGTAAATCATCCAGGTATTCAATAAAAGTTTAATATTATATATTAACCCTTCGTCTGCTTCACTTAAAAGAAATAAAGCATATCAATATACTTAGATATCAAAAATTATCAAAAAATGTTTAATATCCTTCAGTGGATCTCAAAATATAACTTTTTGTTCCCTCAAAAATAAGAAGCACAAGAAGACAAACATTAATACTTCCTTCAAACGCTTTCAATAAAATGAATAAAACTAGTTTATTCCACAAAAATAATACTGCATAACAACTAAACTACCAGTCAAAAGTTTGGACACATCTGCTCGGTCAAATTATTACTATTTTCGATACTTCAAAATCCAGGTCATTAAAATTACAAAATAGCAAATATGCAAGTATGGGAACACAAATAAAAGTATATGAGGAAATGTAGTAAGCAAAAAAGGGAAACAACATAAATATCATAAATGTAACCACCCTTTGGCTAGATTCTAGCTCTGGATCCACCTTATTTGTCAATGTGGAGGTAAGCCGTTTTCAGTTCGTTAGTCGCTGTAGGGAAATAATGAGAAGAATAACAAGCTGCAGTAAACGCTCTTACGGGAAAAATCATGTGGATACTCAGGACTTCATGAGGTGCATCCTGGGATACTTTAAGTTCACATGAACATTGCTACTTTTATTCACTTTCCAGACTAACTTATCCAGTTTGTTTGTTTTTTAAGAAAATGTATATTATTTTCATCTTTGGCATACAAATTTGTGTCCAAGCATTTGACAGATAGTGTATAGTAAATAACATGCTTCATTACAGATAAATACATTTTCTAGCTTTTAAAACAATACTTTTTCAAGTTTTATAAAAGCTACGAAAATATCAGCATATTTCTTGTTGGCCTTTTATGTATTTAGCTAAATAAATACTCTATTTTGCTTAATATTGCACTTCTGTTTTCTTTTGGTAAAATAAAGATAGCACAGTAAAGCACAGTGTGCCAGTTTCTCTCCGACAGAATGAAAATCTAAAGGCAAATCATGCAACATCTGCAGAAAACACATAAAAGTAACAGCATTCAGTATGACCAGATCCGTTTAGTCATCAAAGTCTGGGATGTCATCATAAGAATAACCACGGTAACCCTTGGAAGCATAATAAGCAATCCGCAGATGATAGAATCCGGGAAGAAAGATCAGTATGCCGATGATGAGAACTGGAATCGTGCGGTCTGGGTACTACAACAAAACCATACATTACTGTCTAACATACTGACAAATATTTACAATCCTGCAGTTTTGTTTACTCACCACAACATTAATGTATCCTGCCAAAAGAAGGGATCCAACAACAATCAATACAGAGCCAACCAGAAATAGGAACGTTGCCAGAGCAATAGCCTTGTAGGGTACTTTAGGTGGTGTTTTCTTGAACTATAAAACAGTGTTTATTCATTTATGCTACAAACAATACATATAAAACACAATTTAAATATTTTTCTGCATCAGTGCTTCTCACCTGTAGATCAATGTAGCCTTCATCACTATCTGCCAGCCTGGAGTATTTCACCTTATTGTTTGGAGCAGCAATGGCTGTGTTGTTTCGACTTGCCATCATGATGATGTTTAGACTTATTTGCACTTGAAGATGATGAAAAGTAGCAAACTACACAGTGAGCATCTGAGGGTGCATCCGCTTTTGATGTGGTTTATTCTGGAAACCAGAGAGAAAGCTTATAATAACTTAAAATACAGTACATGCATCACAAGTTGTATTCTATCACTTTCAGACTGTCATGTTTACTGTCTAAATACCAATCCACATAGAAGTTCAAATACAGTAATTTGATAACATTCTGGTGATAGTCTATTGTCTCAAGACAGGTAATTCTTTAACAGCAGCAATTATAGAATTAGATAACGTACCCAAGAGTTTATTATACAGACTGAGTCATTAAATCTTGTTTCCGACTGTTTCTGCTTTATAGTTGGTGAGTTTATACAAGCGTTCGTATACTCACCAGCTCGTCCCTTTTAAGTATATATTCTTTCACTAAATGACAAAATAACCAGAAACGCAGAGTAATCTGATGTCGTTTCGAGTCGACGGGGTTGATTTTTAACGGCTACTTCCACAGCACTACGAAAACTTTGCTTTCTTTCCCCTGAAAACACTGCTCAGTGCTCATCCTTGTGTGGACATTGTTTACTTCCTTATTCCCAATCCAACCTGCGCGCGCGCAGGAAAGAAGAAACCGCGCCAGCCAATAGCAACTCGTGTTTTTATGTAAATGACAGATATCATTTTAAGGAGTAAAATATATAAATAAATGACAGTTTTTGCTCAAGACATTAAAGAATGACACGTGAAATCGATAAAAAAAGTACATTAGTAAAATAAACAATAATTAGGCTACAATTAGCTAATAAACATGCGCCAGAAGCATTTTTTTCCGGTTAAAAATACTTCAAAGACAAAGAAAACAGAATAAGCAAAGACGTTAAAAATTGACTTATTTATGGCAATTAACCTGCTTCTGCCATGGATCTCGATACTAGATTAGACTGATAATAGCCTAAAAAAACCAGTGATGATGATGATAGCCTAATAATAATAATAATAATAATAATAATTTAAAACACATTTAAAATAAATTGAATAAATAAAATGTAACAGGTGTGTGTGGAAAGGCTGTTACCTCACACTGCTCATCAGATGCAGATTCAGTGTGAAATGAAACACCAGCTCTTACACTAAATTAGACCTACCAGTTAGTCACAGCTTCCCCTAAATATTTTCACTTTACCTGTTGGTTCAGAGCAGAATGAGTTTAGCGAGTTCAGCAAGACACTCTGTGCTCTGAGGGACAGTAGCCTACCATTTTTTTCTCCATTAAAGCACTTTAAACTCTTCCAATAATTTCCTGATCAACTTAAAATATGGTGTTTGGTAACTTTTGATTATTTTTAAATTTAATAAACAGCTTCTGAAACGCTTTGGACAGTGGTTTTGTAACCTGAGCACCGTTCATCTTCACAGGGGTGGAATTTGCTTTTTAAAAATGTGGGTTCAAGTAAGAATCCTGGAAGAATTATGGAAAAAAACATTAATCAGAAATTGCCTGTGACATATATTTTCCCCAAGTAAAATCAATAAATAATTTCATTATACACACATAAGCTGGTTGTGGGTGTGTTGATTATGTATTGGCATAAACTCATATTTTATGATATTAATAACATAAACACTATGATAATGTACTTATTTTTACTTATTCTATTATTCTGTAATGGATCCATTGGACCGGATGTGTTTTCTACAGGTCAAGACACTTTTCAGGTGCTAAGCATCATTCGCCTGATCTGTTGTTTGTTAGCATCTAAGTGAAGGATTCATTCCTTCCTCTATATTCTTTATGGTTTATGCAACTGCTGACGTTGGCTGGCTTCCAGAGTAACCCTACAACTAAACAATGAAGGACCCTTAACATTCACGGCACGTCTTGAGACTTGAGGCAAGTGCTTCAATAGCTTAAATATTTAAAGTGACAACAAGGGAGGAGATGGATGCCAAGGCATTCAAAGTCAGTGCAAGCAATCAGTCATGCTTGCATTAAACTTCTGCATAAAGTTCTGCATCAAGCACGGCAAGGAGGAATATGAAGAACACGAGAGAGAAAACAAACAATAGATAGACAGTGTTCATCGTATTGATTTAAGGACACAAAAGCTCATAGACACATGATCTTGCATGAATAAGCATTCTATGATGAACATGGTGCATGTAGCTAAAAACAAACAAAAAGAAGAAAGAGGGTGCATATGTTCTTCATTTCTATGTTTTTGGAGAAAACAATTTAAATGAAAATTAATTATTTGTGATTCAAAAAGACTTTTCCATACAATGGAAGTGGATGGGGAGCTGCCATCTTCTAAAGAACACCGTCAATGTATCCTATAAAGAAAGTCTTACAGAAATGACATGACACCTAATTTATGTTCCCATGCAGTGAGGCACATAACCTTTCTTATTCTGATCATAGACTGAGGGCATGGATTATTGTGGAAAGAATTATGAAACAAATCATGATGATGGATCTTCGAGAGAAAGCATTGGACAGTTAGGGAAATACAAAGCGACATTCACAGCCACAGGTGGACATGCCATTTCATAAAGTTACACATAAATCATTTATTTTCTTTGGCCGTGACATTCACTTTCATTACCAAAGCTGACCTTCAGGGACGTCAATGATCAGTGCTGATGAATTACACCGGTCTCCTCTGACTGCACATGCAGAAACAAATTGTGCTCAGAAGGTTTCATTCCAAACCAACACAAAGAAGACCTATAAGTCCTAAGAGGCCCAAAAGAAGCACTTAAGTTTTAAAATGCACATGGATCAATGGCATGACGTTTTCTTTCTCTCTTTGTTTTTAGTTCAGATATATTGTTATTCAAATACATCAAAAATTCAATTAATACTGACAATGTCTAAAATAAAAACTTGAAAATAAAACTTGAAAACATTCTGAGTTAAAATTCACTTTGGTCATCTTTGTCAGTCTAAGTTGTGTAATTGCAAGAAAAGAAATGTTTAAGTTGATGTATCAAATTCTTGAAAAAAAGAATGTTGTCAAAACTAGTTTGAAAATAATTCATTATTATTTCTTAAAAATGTAAGGCAAATTTCCATAAAATATATGCTTAAAATGTCTGTTTAATATGTCTATATTTAATGTGTCACATTAAAATATACAATTTTAATATGTCTGTTCATACACTATCTTTGAAAACATTTTTAAGTAATGATTACATTGTATATTTATCTTTTAAAAGTGAACTTGAAGTATTATCGCACTTGGACAGTCGTGGCCTAATGGATAGAGAGTTGGACTTGTAACCCGAAGGTTGTGGGTTCGAGTCTCAGGTCCGACAGGGATTGTCGGTGGGGGGAGTGGATAACCAGCACTCTCTCCACCCTCAATACCACGACTGAGGTGAGACCCTTGAGCAAGGCACCGAACCCCCAACTGCTCCCCGGGCGCCGCAGCATTGGCTGCCCACTGCTCCAGGTGCATGTTCACTACTGTGTGTGTGCACTTGGATGGGTTAAATGCAGAGCACAAATTCCAAGTATGGGTCACCATACTTGGCCACATACCACTTCCCTTTCCTTTAAAGTTTTAGCATCATTACTATTTTGTGGAAATTAGTATATATATATATATATATATATATATATATATATATATATATATATATATATATTGTTAGTTTGAATGAATGATGCATTTATATTTGTTTGTTTTTGTTAAATAAAATATCGTTTTACCTTTGAAAAACGTCATGATATGAGTACATTTCTAAGAACCTGCTTCATGTTTTAAACATTTCTTTTATATGATTCATCTTTTTTATCATCTATAAGTGAATGTGTGTGTGTGTGTGTGTGTGAGAGAGAGAGAGAGAGAGAGATAGAGAGAGAGAGAGAGAGAGAGGGTGGAAATGAGTAGCCTGGATGTTTGTACTGTTGCATCCCATCAGATTCCTTATAGACTCGTGTTACTGGTTTTTTCAGAGGTCACGAGCGAGTGAAAATAAAACTCATTCGCTTTTACAGATGTTGCTCCGAATGATGGTAAGTGCAATTTATTTTGAGAAGGATACCTATTTAGTCGGAATGAAGAAAACACCCGCAAATTGTTTGTTTGATTGATTGAATGAGTATAATTGCGAATAAGGCATGCGATTATGATGGTAGGCTATAAGAACCGGTTATTGCACCTCAAGAGCTGTACGATTTCGAGTTCGTTTAAAATTGTGATTTAAATGTGTATCAATTTGTTTAGCTCAAACTGTATTACTGTTTAATGTAACAGTCTAATATGTGGACAGTTCGTAGTACTAGCAGGCAAGTGTTGACGGGGTAAGTTATCTCAACTGTCATGTCTCAGTCGACACGTTTTCTTAATTCTTTTAATCCCCCTATTATTCTAGCTGAGTGAGAGCATTTCACTCCCTCGATAGTCGAAATAATATTTTTAGGCTATCTGAAATAAATTAAATAAATAAATAAATAAATAAATAAATAAATAAATCCGCACCTGCAAATGCATCCGAAAATTTTTAAAAGTTATTCCTGGTCACATAGCCTACTGAAAGATGGTGAAATAAAATCCAAAGTAGCCCAATAAGATGAAAAAATAAATAAATAAACAAATAAATAAATAAAAATATCTGAAGATAAACCAACATGCATAGACTGTTTATTTTTACTTTTACTGTGTTGCATTTAATGTAAAATACCTTGATTATAATTTTCGTAATGTGAATGAATCTGCTTATTCAAAGTTGGGCTCACAAATGTGATTTTATTTTATTACTACATTTATAATAGAGCATATAGCCTATATTACTCTGTGCGTATGACGACACGTGTTTTATGGCACTTTAACATACATCATCTTTTGGAGGTGCCAACTGGAATTAAACAGCTGTGCATGTGGTCAGAATTTGCATATGGATCAGCAAGATTTTTAATGTTTTTTTTTTTTAAGGGAGTCTCTTCTGCTCATCAAGGCTGTATTTATTTGATCAAAATACAGAAAAAAACAGTAATATTGTGAAATCTTATTGCAAATTCTAAAATTGGTTTCCTATTTTAAGATACTTTTCAGCATCATTACTCCAGTCTTCAGTGTCACATGATCCTTCAGAAATCATTCTAATATGCTGATTTATTATGAGTGTTGAAACTGTTGTGCTGCTTCATATTGTTTTTTTTGGAACATGTGATACTTTTTTCTTTGATTCTTTGATGAATACAAAGTTCAAAAGAGTAGCATTTGTTCAAAATAGAAATCTTTTCTGACAATTTAATTCTTTACTATGACTTTTTATTCATTTAACACATCCCTCCTGAGTAAAAGTATTAATTTCTTTAAATAGAAAGAAAGAAAGAAAAAATGTACTGACCCCAAACTTTTGAATAGCATTGTATATTGTAACACAAATTTTATTTTTTAAATAAATGCAGTTCTTTTTAACTTTTTATTAATCAGAGAATCCTAAAAAAAAATATCACAGGTCCCAAAAAAAAAATAAAAAAAATAAAAAAATAAAAAATAAAAAAAATGAAGCAGCACAACGGTTTCAAAAGTATGATTGGAACGATTTCTGAAGGATCATGTGACACTGAAGACTGGAGTAATGATGCTGAAAATTCTGTGCTACGTCACAGAAATAAATTCTATTTTAAAGTATATTAAAATAGGAAACCAATATTAGAAATCGCAATAAGATTTCACAATATTACTGTTTTTTTCTGTATTTTTGATCGAATAAATACAGCCTTGATGAGCAGAAGAGACTCCATTAAAAAACATTAAAAATCTTACTGATCCCAAACTTTTGAGCGGCAGTGTGTGTGTGTGTGTGTGTGTGTGTGTGTGTGTGTGTGTGTGTGTGTGTGTGTCTATATATATATATATATATATATATATTAGGGCTGTCAATCGATTAAAATATTTAATCGCGATTAATTGCATGATTGTCATGAGTTAACTCACGATTAATCGCGTTTAATCACACATTTTTACCTGTTCTAAATGTACTTTAAATTAATACTTTTCATGTTTTAAATACTCTAATCAACATGGGCAATGACAAATATGGATGCTTTATGCAATGTATGTTTATTATTAGTGAAACCATAGTTAACAGAGCCTGAAGACTAGACATGTTTCAAAGGTCATAGATGTGTTTCAAAGAACTTGCTCATGTCTATTAGACACATGAAAAAAGAAATACCAGGTTCCCATTACTTCTCTTTCTTTGCACTGAGCAATTTACTTACACAAACCTGTTTACATTTCCGCATGACAGGGCATCTCACTTCTTCTGAACATGAAAAATGTACATTTATTATTTATTATTAGATTTATTTGCCTCTCTGTGCCCACATACTGTATTTTGATGCAGCTAAATTCTCAATAAAACTGTTTACATTGATATATTTGACTTGTTTCTGTTGTCAGATAACGGAATGAATATGAAATAGTGACTGAAACGCGACCCATAGGACTAAATAACTAAATAAATAAGAGAGAGAGAGGTGTGTGCACAGCGGGAAAGAGAGACATCGCGCTCGCGTGGCAGTAACAGCGAGTCTCAGAAACTAAATAAGGTTTGGGCAAACCCTATAAAGATTGGTCGCTAGGTGCTATTTGGAAAAAAATTTTTAAAAATTAAAAAGTTGCTAAAGTGGTCGCTAAATCGCTAAATCTCTAAGTTGTGCTAATCGCTAAGTATATATATATATAAATTTCCTATAGGAAAATTTATATTTACGGCATATCATAAATATGTCAAAACTTAATTTTTGATTAGAAACATGTATTGGCTAAGAACTTCATTTGGACAACTTTAAAGGCAATTTTCTCAAAACGATTTTCTAATATATATGTATATATATTAGAAAATCGTATTCAGAAAATTGCCTTTAAAGTTGTTACATATGCCGTAAATATAAAATTTTCCTATAGGAAATTTACAAATATCTTCGTGGAACATGAACTTTAATTAATATTCTAATGATTTTTGGCATAAAACAAAAATTTATAATTTTGACACATACAGTGTATTGTTGGCTATTGCTACAAATATACCCATGCTACTTATGACTGGTTTTGTGGTCCAGGGTCACATACATACATATAATTACAATATCATATCATATCATAATATCATAATATGTTTCATGTTTTTTTTTTTTTTTTTTCAAATAACAAATTCCATTGTGACAGCTTCCCATTTAAATGCCTTTGATTCTAACAAAAATAATACAGGAAGCCTTTTGGTCAGTAAAGTTGCAGAATTTGTCAAACATTACACGGTAATAATATAATAAAATCATTATCCTTAAGATCCTCTCTCATTTTGGGCACTGTATATTTTAGCCCATAGCCAGTGGCTCACCAGATGGATGATAGACAGACTCAGAGTCAACACACACCTGATTAAAACAAAACATGACTTTTGTTTAATCATACATTTTATGGTTTGAATGTATTTATCTAGGTTTTATTTGTAAGCACAGGGCATATTAACCCTCTGATGCATGAATTATTAAATCACAAAGTAATAATTTTTTTTTACATGTTTCTTTTTACTTTTAAACAAGTGAAAAATCATGCCAAAATTTATTTTTATTTTAAAAAAAATTTTGTCAATATATTATGTTTTGAGGGAGTTACATATCTGTCCACTGTAGTGGACACCATGAATCAAACGTATAAAAAGTAAATCAATAGAACTTAATGGGTAGTTTTTAAAAAACACGTCTTTAAAATATTTACTACATGAAAATGTTATGAATACACATAAGAACATTCAATAACAACAAGCTATGTCATGACGGCACAGAAATGTGAAGTGTAACAAATAAAACGTAAGAGTGTGTGTCTATGGGCCAGCGGTGTGTGGGGCAGTGTGTGTGTGTGTGTGTGTGTGTGTGTGTGTGTGTGTGTGTATGTGGGGGGGTGGGGTTCTTACACATGTGAGCACAAATACACACACACAAGCACACACACCCTCCCACCACACACTCGAACACAATCATGCACACATATGTCTGCACTCAAAGAGTATACATGTATACGTGCCTACAGTTTTATATGACCTAATAAATAAATATAGACTGTAAGCATTGAAATAAATGATAAAATCTGAAGACTGTTTAATATTTCTGTTCAATAAAAACCATTCAAGTTTAAATTATATCATAATTTTAATAAAACATACAAAATAAGGCACAGCCTATATATAGGCCCAAAGGCAGAATTATACCCTGTGGTGCATGACGTCTACTGTAGTGGACAGGTATATTTTCTGTCACAGGAAAAAAATGTACAAGAAAAATATTGTTGAAATCTGGATGAAACTATTTCTGACATCCTATTTAACTGAAAAAATATTTTTTGTACCTGTCTGGTTTTCTGAGAATAAAATTATTTAACACTTATTGCCGAGGTACATGGTGCATCCCCTTTTCCTGTCGCCATTTTGCATATATTATGCAATATCTCAAAATATTGCATAATATATTATATTATTATTGGTTCGCCAGTTGGTGGTTGGGACATGATGCTACATCTTAAATGGTTCAAAATGGCTTCCAAATAGCTGTCCACTGTAGTGACCACGATGCATCAGAGGGTTAATTTCCATGTTGCCATGGTTTGTTGAAATATTGCTCTTGCCAAGACATTATAGATGTCAGTGTTGCTGTGTATAAACCTTTCAATAAAGTTCCCCAAACTTTGCTTAATCAGCTTAAAAGCTTTTTCTATATGATTTCTGGCAACACACCTTAAATTGCTTTTCTTAAGGTTTTTGGAACAGGTACTTAGTTCTGTGTCAGTGAAAGACTGTATATGAACTCCTGCAGTTAGTTCATTACACAATATTGACAGAAAGAGCAGTCCTAAATTGCTTTTGTGGACTGAGGCGCCTAAACTCCCGCAGGACACAACTGCTAAACTGAAACAGTATCTTGAAGAAACAGGCAATTTTCCATCCCATTACTTATTGTAGCGGGGTTAAGAATCAGTCACATGGAGCTAAAGACAGAAGTGGTTTACAGCCAGACATTGAGACATTTTTATGATAATATATTTGATCTGAATTGTGAGATTGTTGTTGGTAAGTGCCTCGAAATAATATATACTGAAAATAAACACAACTTTCAGTTTTGATAAGTCAATCTATGGTTCCTTCTAATGAATCAGTGAATCAGTCTGAGCAGAACACAATGCCTGAATCCAGAATTGCATACTAGCACACTGCTCTTACTATTTCTGCCTTATAAAGATATGTAATGAAACCAATGACTCCGTCTGAAGAACACATAAGCTGCATCCGAAAAATCACATACTGTAGGTACTACGATTGAAGAAGACTCAACTGTTACTGTTTGGAAAGCAATGCTAAAATGCTAATTCATAAGGTTCATGGAACTTAAATCACTTTAGACATTTATTAATTATTTATTAATTGTTTATATGTCAACTTGTAGGTAAAGATACATATCCACAGGGTTGCATAAAAAATAAGCATAAAAAACATGGGGAAAACAGCATTGTTTTTTTATTTTAGCATGTTAGAATACACCAAATTGCTTGGTGAGTGTTCCCAGCAGGCACCAGACGTCTATGTAACGTCAGGTTGACGTTGGACACGACGTCGGACAGACGTTGCATTTTGGTTGAAAATGAAAATCGGGTTGACGTCAATATTTGACGTCAATTTGACGTTGACTTAACGTTGGATTTTGGTTGCACAACCTAAAAACAACAAAATCTCAACGTCAGCTGACGTCGGTATTTGACATCAATTTAACATTGACATTAGACGTTGAATTTACGTTGAATTTTGGTCACCCGACGTCGCAACCAAAATTTAACCAAATATCAACATCTTATGACGTTGTGTGCCTGTTTTGTGCCTGCTGGGTTGGTGCAAAAAACGAAATCCCGTCAGAAACATTCAGAAACTAACCCTGTATTTTCATTCAGACTGGTGAATCAATCTGAATAGAATCATGGACTGATTCATTCAAATTCATTAGTGAATCAGTCTGAATACAACATAGTTATTAAATAAATCACGGACTGAATCATTCAGACAATTTGCTCTCTCACTGAACCACAGGTTATTTTGCTTGACACAAGCCAAGAACTGTTCCTTGTACTTCTGGAAAGCAATGTTAAAATGCCAATTTATTAAGGTTAGCGAAACTTAATTAAATCACTTTAGACAGGCTACCCATTGGTTGTTCAGATGTTAACTTGTCATTAAAGATACATATCCACAAGAACACTCAGTAAAAAAATGTTGGAAACATAAAAAATATGGGGAAAATAGCTAACATAATTATTTTAGCATGTTAGCATACACCAATTTCTTAGGTGACCTTTGGTCCTGCCAGAAACAGTGCTTACTTTTTTCTTTTCTTTTTAAGGTTCGTGAGATCATAAAAACTATGATGGCTAATGGCTGATATCAAAAGAGATACCTGAGAAGATGAAATGTGAGTCAAATGTCTTCAAGTGTGACACTGCTAGCATGTTTGTGTTAAAACCACAAACATATTAAAAGTCATGGATGGTGATTACTAGATCTTAACCCCATAACTTGCACATAGAGATTCTCACATCATGACCAACGTGCTTCCAGCAGAAGATAACATAAGTTTAACCTTTTTCCCTGAGAACTGTCCCAACTGCACTGCGATACCTGCGTTTGACATAGACATTACAAAGACACTGGCTCTGAGCCTGGTGCTGGTGCTCTTTATTATATTCGGTGTGATGGGCAACATCCTTGTCATCCTCTCCGTGGTGTGCCATCGCCACCTCCGTTCCGTGACGCATTATTTTATCGCCAATCTGGCCATTGCAGACCTTCTTCTGAGCTCTGTGGTTCTCCCGTTCTCCGCTGTATCTGAAGCCTTGGACCGCTGGGTGTTCGGCCATCCTTTATGTAACGCCTGGACCGCTCTTGACGTTCTGTGCTGCACGGCGTCCATCCTCAGCCTCTGTGTGATCTCTGTGGATCGCTGCATGGCTGTCAGTTACCCACTGCGGTACCCTTCCTTGGCTACAGGTCGAAGGGCACTGGCCGCAGTGGTGGCTCTATGGGCTCTTTCGGCAGCCATCTCTGTCGGTCCGCTGTTCGGATGGAGGGAGCCCATGCCAGAGGACGAGTCGGTGTGTAGAGTGAATGAAGAGCCAGGATATGCCATCTTCTCCGCCGCATGTTCATTCTACGTGCCGTTGGCTGTGATTTTGGCAATGTACTGCAGGGTTTATGTGGTGGCCCGCCAAAAGACTCGTTGTATGAGTAAGGGCAGGCAGACGAATGGGTTAAATGAGCACACAGTGACCCTGCGGATCCACTGTCGCAACGCCCAGCAGGCCACCAGGAAGGAGGAAGCAGTGCGTGCAAAGAACTCGCACTTCGCCTTCATCCGTCTGCTTAAGTTCTCACAGGAGAAGAAGGCGGCCAAGACTCTGGGGATTGTGGTGGGATGTTTCGTGCTCTGCTGGCTGCCTTTTTTCCTAGTGCTGCCCATAAGTGAGTATAAACTTAATGTTTTTGTGAACACTAAAATAAAATAAAATAAAATAAAATAAAATAAAATAAAATAAGATAAAATAAAAATGATAAAATTCAGATAATAGTTTTAAATATTATATTATAAATTTACTTATTTATAAATGTACAATATTCATTTGTAAATATGGTTACATTTTTATGGAGTCGCACCACATGACATTTTCCAACCTGAACTAACATTGTTTTTGTTATAAAAGGCTTTCCTGTAGCTCAAATAGTAGAGCATGGCACTAGCAACGCCAAGGTCATGGGTTCGATTCCCAGGGAAAGCAAGAGCTGATAAAATGTAGAAACTGTAACTTGAATGCAATGTAAGTCGCTTTGGATAAAAGCGTCTAATGAATGAATGAATAAAAGAATCAAGTATGTAATATTTTCAGTGACTTTTTGTTTTGTTTTGTTTTCCTCTGCTTTTTGTTTTATATTTAGTTTTTTGTTTTTGTTTGTTTTGTTTGTTTTTCTTTGTATTTGGTCACACTACACAACTAATATACACAACTAACCCAAATATTAAGTGGTTTTGTTAAAATATTACTTTTGTGTTTATTAAATAATGATATAATATAATGGCAGATTATTTAAGGTATGAATGTACCAGTTTGAATGTGAAAGTACAAATTTTAAAGCTATAGTTTGAAATCTACATATACATGAAAGCTATAGTTTGTTGTTTGTTTTGCTTTTCGTTTTTGTTTGTTGTTTTCTACATTTTGGTCACACCACACAATTTTTGTTTAATTGTTTTTTCAAATATTAATGTTTTTTATATTAGTTTTTTTATATTAGTTTTGTTTTTCTTCAAAATAAAGATGATAAATGATTATGGCAAATATGAGATGAGATTTAAGAGTTGCTGCAGAGGGGAGATTATCATAAATATAAACAGCCACAAATGAATAGCTTAAATTTGGGTCTGTTCCTCATACAGATCTATTGGACAACTTCAGCAGATATATAGTGCGCAAGTGTCATTTTGGCTGTTTCCTCCTCATTCATTTGCATTGCTCAGAAAACAACCAGAAGAAAAAAAAAAAAAAAGATCAGAATTGTAACGACATGCGGGTGAGTAAACAATGACCGGATTTTGTTGAACATTTAACTACAATAACTCAAAGAACATGCTGCTCTGAATATTTTATTTTAAATGAGGTATGTGAGCGTATTTGATAGGCACACACTGTTTTCCAGCAAAACATATTCATTTTCTGTTGTTTATTCTCACTCATGTTTCCAATGTTCTCCCACATACGCCTATATACGTAAACAGCATTGACATAATCCTTGCTGAGCCTTTTAGATTGCATTTAAATGAGCTTGTTTACAACAAAAGAATGAATTATGAAAGAAAGAGAAAGTATTGCAGTCTGTTTCAACCTAGAATAGAGGATAAAAAGCAGCCCTAATTCAGAAAACCATCTTTTGTATGGATTCCACATGTTTGCAGGCGAATCATTTGAGCTTTCATTAAATGTTTGATGGAAATACAGCTTATTTATCAGCCTGTGTGTTTAGTAATTGGACATCTAAGATGCTATGAGTCAGTGATTTGTGCATCGGATTGAAAACCTTCGAAAATACATGAAGGAAATGAACACATCAAAGCAAAGCCTTTGAAAATATGGAACATCCAAAACCATTTAACTCTCCGTCTTGAGGTGACCCTTATGACTGATGGAGATCTCTTGCTGTATATAATGATTTTGTCTTTTTATTCTTTCTGTGTCTCTGTAGGCTCCATTTTCCCATCCCACAGACCCCCGGACACTGTCTTCAAAATTACTTTCTGGCTGGGCTACTTCAACAGCTGCCTCAACCCCATCATCTACCCGTGCTTCAGTCAGGAGTTCAAGAAGGCCTTCCAGAACGTTCTCCGTGGCCACTGCCTCAGCAGAACGCACAGGACCTGGAGCCCTCCGGCCTCTGCTCGAGACCCTATGCATGGCCCCAAATCTGCTCAGCGTTTGCCATCTACATCTACTGACTCCCAGAAGCCTACTAATGCATCACTTGTCTCTAATAAGAATTTATATAATGCACATAGCAACAGTGCTCTGAATGCACCTGAAACATCTCTGACAATGAAAGTTCATCAGGTTTTCATATGCAAGATGGACGGTGAGGCTGTATGAAATGCTTTTGAAAGAATAAAAGACAGCTTTTCAAAGGAGTTTACAAAGCCACTGTGGAATAGAACAAATATGACCAGGGATCTGGTTAATTCTCGTATACATGAGCACCACCTTGTGGCAACGTCTATAATGTGCATCTGCACTTTTGTGAAGTTTAGCTCAGCTGTGAAGATTCACAATTTGGCTTGTAAAAATTTAGCTTGGCAATGAAATGATTGTGGACAGAGATATTTGACTTGTGCAAATACAAATACACTCTAAGAAAAGTCCAATGTACTGTGTTAATATGGAGGAATTTTCCGTATTGATTTTTCACGTGTTTTGCATATTTTGAATTAAGCACTGCATTGTATTGTGTTTTAGAGTTGAAGGAATTGTCTGTAAAATTAAAGAAAATGTACTCGTAATTTTCTGCTGGGACAGTATTAATTTTTCTACAGATTTTTTTTTTCTTAGAGTGTTCAATATGGTCCAAATCTGTGGAAATGCTTGTATTAGGTATTATTTTTCATATAATCTTAAAGTAAATTTAAATATAAAAATAGCTGTCCACTTTTGAATATATATATATATATATATATATATATATATATACATATACATATATATTAGTAAACATTTGAAGTGGATCAAAAAAGTTGTCCTAAGACAAGAACGCATTTTGGTTTTAGGACAACTTTGATGAGAGGTTTTGATCCACTTTAAATGTTGACTACTGAATAAAATATGATTCAAATATCACAAATCTCATGATACGATATGATGAATTTGATGATATAATGATGACAGACTAAAGGATTCAGTGTATGTAAGATGCATTAGTCTACTTAATTCTGGTGCATTCTAATTCCTGATGCATTATTATTTATTATGTAAATTGTACATATGGCTGAAATTTAAGAACAGAGAAAAAAATATTTTCTTCCTTTTATTAATTTTCCTTTTTTGTAACATCACCATCCAAGGGATTTGACACATTTTCAAGAGCAAGCAAACATCCTCAAACAGCATATCCAACAGAATAAACACCAGCACACAACACGTTTTCTTCTGGAGTGGGGAAAGAGAGGGTTTGGGATTATAAATTATTGGCAGTCTCAGACTGAACAATCTTTCAGTTCCCATCTGCACTTTACATAGATTACATACTACGCATAGAAGAACATTCAAGCTTACATAGCAAAGTGTGTGTGTGTGTGTGTGTGTAGTGTAGTGTTAGTGCCAACAGCTGCTCTGGGATCAGAGGAAATGCTTAAGGCATGTTTCATTTGGACTCTTGCATATGCTCATATGATCAAAAAGGAAAAGACATGGAAACCTCACATAGGACAATTCTGTTCTCAATTCATGCCATATTTTCACGCCAACTTCAATGAAATAAAATATCTTCACATTTTTGACTTGTTTTTTAAAATGAAAATTAAACTAATCATTCAATTTAAATCTGAGAAGCAACATTGTGGATGCACACAAATACAAATTAAACAATATTTAAATGTTAAAAAAGAGTAAGATTGGTTTTCTCTGAATTTATCTTGAATTAAATATATTACCTTAACTTTTTTTTTTATTGTTTTCCATCTCAGTAAGTTTTTTTTTTCTTTTAAAAGACAAAAATACCAATAAAGAAGAAAACTGTCTCTCAAACCATCAACCTACAACTCAGAATATGCCACCATGCAAGAAAGGCGGTGTATTTTTTAATGCTATATATTTAACTGTAAATGTTTTGTGTTACACTGTAATCACAACTTAGTTGAAATGATCCAGCCATTCAATGTTGTTTTAATAGCACCAGGCCCAGAAGGGTTGCTAAGGGCATGCTTCCGATGTAACGTGTTGCCATGACAAATAAAAGAGTCCGATCCTGTTGTCTAGCAGGGACAGTCGTCATAGTAACAGTGGAAAAGCAATGAGGTCAGCAAGAAGTGAACAAGAAACAGGAAGAAAGAAAACAATTGTAACAGTCATGAGGTGATAGACTCTACATTATTAACACATCAGTCCTTGCGAACAGACGAATAAATCATTATAACCTTGCGTCACCCTCCTCCATTTGAGAGATACACATTCCAACAGCGCACAAAGACTCACGGTGAAACGACGACCCGACTTTTCTGTTGCTGTGGTTTCGCTTAACTCACGATTTTTTAACGACCCTAAAGAACATGACTGAAAATAATTTAAAATGGGACATTTGAGTGAGTACAGGGTGGTGTTCTGTTAACCTTTATTTGGAGATACAAATGGTCATTTTCTTAATCGATGTAAAGATGTAGGCTAAACACTCTTAAAACAAGAGAAATGCACAAGTATGTAAGATATGATAACTTGTATTTTGAATTAAATTGATTTTTCTTACCCCATTCATACAGACTTACACAAGAAAGAAAAAATAAATGTATAGCCTATTCTGTGACAAAGGAAGTCTGCTTTTATGAATGTCGCGACATAGGCTATTGCCTACTGTAGAGCAAGATTTTTTTTTTCTCTGCAGAGTAAATTTCCAACAGCGTGTTTGTGGGGAAAAAAAATATACGCGAAGAAAAATTGTATTTGATAAATTTGAAAATTTGCTAAAATTGTATAAATACTTTTGTGTTTTCGCTAAATTTTAGCGCTCCTTCGCAAAAAGTCTTTGCATTCCCAGAGAAATTTTTCATTAGCTATTAAAATATTTGCTTTCGCGCAAAAGTTTGCGTTCACTTTAGACCTTTATTTTGCAGAAGCATTGAAATATAGTTTGTCCTCCCACCGCATGTTATTAACAATGTTTTGCGAAGTTTCTCCAAGGAACGCAAAAATTTTGCAAGAGAACCCAAGCATTAAAATATGCCTATATTGTCCTCCTACCTCATTTTACTTGACATTAACATTACTAAAGTTTTGCAAGTGAACTCAGATGTTTTCAGAAAGACGCAAATGTTTTGCGAGTGAACGCAAAGTTTCTCTGGGAACACACACACACACACAAAAAGTGAGAAAACTCAAAAGTTTTGTTTCTCCTTCCATGCATATTATTAACATTTTGTGAGTGAACGCAAAGTTTCTCCGAAGAATGCCTGTTTTAGTTTCTCTGGGGAACGCAAAAAAAAAAAATTAAAAAAATAAATTAAATAAAAAATTAAATAAAATAAAAATTGTGAGAGAACTTGAAAACGTTGAAATAGTTTCTCCTCCAACCACATTTGACTAAACTTTACTATTACCAACATTTTACAAGCGAATGCAAAGTTTCTCTGGGGAACGCAAAAATTCAAAAGCATTGACATCCCCAACTCAGTTTTTCCCCCCAACACCAAGTCCTCAGTTTGGAACAGTGAACTGTGTGTCTTCCAGTACACAATAAGTATACAACAACCAAGCAGCACTAAACATTTAAGTTTAAACCCTGTCAGCGCTGGAATGAATCAGAGCTTGTGTTTGTGTGTGTGTGTGTGTGTGTGTTTCTCTGTTGAGTCACAGAGGAAAAGGCAAGCAATGGAGAATAACGATACCGGCCAAGATTTTGCTGATGTGCAAGAGGGAAAAGAAAACAGCTGGAGCACGGGTTTACTAAATGAAAAACAGACTAGCCTATACAAAAAAAAAGTCCCCCCATTGCTAATCCATAGTGAGATTTAAGCAAGGCACGTTAAAACCAGTTAATGCCATTTTATTACAATTTTTAATTTCTACTATGCCTTCTTTGTTTGTGCTGAACATAAGCTTTAGCACCATCCACAAAATGTGGATTATCCTTACTTTAAGAGTTCTGTGGCGATATCTACTAACTAACATATAGTGTACTCGTAAGCAGATAAAACATTACAAACGTCTTTCTCCTAACAGCAAAATAATTAAAAATACTGATGACTAATCTTGTACTACAATGATTTTTGTCCAATCAAATGTTCTCTAGAATGACAGTGTCCCTCCCTCAATACCGCAAGCAACCAACTAGTAGCTATTACTAAATACCAAATCATAATAAATAACTGACATACGTAAAGCCTGGTTCTTTCAAATAAAGAGATGATTCCTTCAGTGTATCTGGTCCAAACTTCTTGTTTCAAAAGGAAATGCGTCAAACGCAGAAGAAAACTGATACTGTGCTAGCTGTATTAGCTAACCTAGAGTACTAGCTGCTCAATTCACTGCCCTTAGTTTTTTAGGGCATGTGTTTTAGGTTTCCAGACCAACTTGGAAGAAAAACAAACAAAACAACAACAACAACAACAAAAACTCTCATTCATTCTTTGATCAAATAAAATAACACCATGGAAACATGGAGCTGCCACAGGTGCAGTTGGTGAAAATCACCTTTAACTTTTAAAACTTTTATTTTTATGATATTATTACAGTATGTAGCATTTAACTACGGCACTAAAATGGATGCTGTGATAACTCATACTTTAAAAAGCCTTTCAAAAGCACTATGACGAGTTTAGAGAAAAATCTTGCACCTTTGTATCGGTTAACCGGCTATTTTACTTTTAACAGCCTTTGAGTTGTTTCAAACAAAAAACATGAACAAGCTCTTGTAGAAGTACTCAACATGATCAGTACATCTCAGGCACACCTTGGAGTTAAAGATAAAAAGAAGACACGTTAGCGTTAAGGTCTGCGATATCACATTTGTTGACAGAAAGTAGCGGCATAGTCACTCAATACCATCAATTCTCACAACTCACATGGCACATTTGTTTTTACGCGGCAACCAAACTTACAGAAACATCCTTCTGGGGGTTTGACTCTCAGCCCAAAGTTTACTTAGTATGCATGGAGCCCGATTTTTGTAATCACGTGTAACTCTTTAAGCTCAGCTCACACATGCACACTGAGGTTTTTTTAATGCACATTTTTTTGCACTAATTACTTTGTCCACAAGGTGGCAACATGTCAAGTTTATAGTTCAGTTCTACTCCGCATGTGTCGAGCGCCTATGTTTGCGCACACTATGAAATGAAATATACTTTGAAAGGCAACATGTTCGGCTGTAAACATTCAGCAAGTGTTTGCGTTAACACAAGTATAATTTGGGCTTTAGTGCATTAGGAAATTGCTGCTAATTTCATGGAGTTACATTCACGTTGTTCTTTAAAAGTGACGTAACAGCATTTCCTTTAGCTAACTATGGAAGCTAAAAAGAAATTGTGACTTTTTATCTCACAATTCAGACTTTTTTCACCAGTTCTGACACAAATTCAAAATTCTTGCGATTCCAACTTTATATATCGTATTTCTGACATTTTCCCCCAGAATTCTGAGTTTACATCTTACAATTCATTTTTTTTCCCTGAATGGAATAAAAAAAGTAATTGCAACTTTATTTTTATTCTCAGAATGATGAGAAAAAAGACAGAATTGTACGATATGAACTCAGGATTGCGAGAAAAACTACGAAAAAAGTCGCAGTTACCTTTTTATTTTGTTATCCTGTGACGGAAACTAGCTTCCATAGATAACACCTGCTAAGTTGTCAATAATAATCCTCACAGTAGCTAAACAGCTCACTTTTTTTTCACACGACCAAATAAAAATTTGACTTTATCATCTTCTTAACCTTTACGTATTAAAGCAGCTTGTGCACAAAAAAAAACAAACAAACAAAAAAAAACAAACAAAAAAAAAGGGTTTGAGGCCAAACCAGGGAAGGTTTCCAGCTATAACCATTTGTGGTCTTCTCTTATTTTCTCCAACATTGCTAAGCTGCTTGTTTATACAGGTGCATCTCAATAAATTAGAATGTCATGGAAAAGTTCATTTATTTCAGTAATTCAACTCAAATTGTGAAACTCGTATATTAAATAAATTCAGTGCACACAGACTGAAGTAGTTTAAGTCTTTGGTTCTTTTAATTGTGATGATTTTGGCTCACATTTAACAAAAACCCACCAATTCACTATCTCAACAAGTTAGAATACTTCATAAGACCAATAAAAAAAAAAAAAAACATCTTTAGTGAATTGGTGGCCTTCTGGAAAGTATGTTCATTTACTTTATATGTACTCAATACTTGGTAGGGGCTCCTTTTGCTTTAATTACTGCCTCAATTCGGCGTGGCATGGAAGTGATCAGTTTGTGGCACTGCTGAGGTGGTATGGAAGCCCAGGTTTCTTTGACAGTGGCCTTCAGCTCATCTGCATTTTTTGGTCTCTTGTTTCTCATTTTCCTCTTGACAATACCCTATAAATTCTCTATGGGGTTCAGGTCTGGTGAGTTTGCTGGCCAGTCAAGCACACCAACACCATGGTCATTTAACCAACTTTTGGTGCTTTTGGCAGTGTGGGCAGGTGCCAAATCCTGCTGGAAAAATGAAATCAGCATCTTTAAAAAGCTGGTCAGCAGAAGGAGGCATGAAGTGCTACAAAATTTCTTGGTAAACGGGTGCAGTGACTTTGGTTTTCAAAAAACACAATGGACCAACACCAGCAGATGACATTGCATCCCAAATCATCACAGACTGTGGAAACTTAACACTGGACTTCAAGCAACTTGGGTTATGAGCTTCTCCACCCTTCCTCCAGACTCTAGGACCTTGGTTTCCAAATGAAATACAAAACTTGCTCTCATCTGAAAAGAGGACTTTGGACCACTGGGCAACAGTCCAGTTCTTCTTCTCCTTAGCCCAGGCAAGACGCCTCTGACGTTGTCTGTGGATCAGGAGTGGCTTAACAAGAGGAATACGACAACTGTAGCCAAATTCTGTCTGTGTGTGGTGGCTCTTGATGCCTTGACCCCAGCCTCAGTCCATTCCTTGTGAAGTTCACCCAAATTCTTGAATCGATTTTGCTTGACAATCCTCATAAGGCTGCAGTTCTCTCGGTTGGTTGTGCATCTTTTTCTTCCACACTTTTTCCTTCTGCTCAACTTTCTGTTAACATGCTTGGATACAGCACTCTGTGAACAGCCAGCTTCTTTGGCAATGAATCTTACCCTCCTTGTGAAGGGTGTCAATGATTGTCTTCTGGATAACTGTCAGATCAGCAGTCTTCCCCATGATTGTGTAGCCTAGTGAACCAAACTGAGAGACCATTTTGAAGGCTCAGGAAACCTTTGCAGGTGTTTTGAGTTGATTAGCTGATTGGCATGTCACCATATTCTAATTTGTTGAGATGAATTGGTGGGTTTTTGTTAAATGTGAGCCAAAATCATCACAATTAAAAGAACCAAAGACTTAAACTACTTCAGTCTGTGTGCATTGAATTTATTTAATACACGAGTTTCACAATTTGAGTTGAATTACTGAAATAAATGAACTTTTCCACGACATTCTAATTTATTGAGATTCACCTGTACATGCGGATTCTTCTTCAGTAATGTTAACAGTGATAATTAAATATCTCTGGTTGTGAAACAACACATGGTTTTTAATCAGCGACCACTGGAAATGCTTTCTTTTATCGACTGGTACAGAAAGTAACGCATTGAATGCCACGGAAAGGGCACGGGCGGAATACGGTCAGGTGTTCATACTGATGTAAACTGATTGTTTGAGTAAAAAACGTAATAAAAGATTCCCAAAAATAACAACATTCCTAATATAATAGACTTAAAAGTCTTCATAGACTTTTAGCCACGAACAATGACACAAGAAAGCCAGCACTCTAACCCTTGCCTTGTTAATAAGTAACAATGATAAACAGCTTTTCTAATACACGCATTTGATCCCTCTGATTTCAAAAAGCAAATAAAGTTAAATACAAAAATAATAACATGACTCATGGTGGGTAGAAAGTACAGTATAAAAATCATACAGTCAGAAGTGCTCAAATGTGGATGTTACATTTTTTCCTTCTCTCTTCACATGAGGCAAATACTTTGTTGTTGTTGTTGTTGTTTTTTTCTCTAGATGTCTCCTTTAGGAAGTGGTGCAAGGCTGGGAAAAGAAAAACAAGGGAATCGGGTGAGAGCTCAGGGGTTGGGAGACTAGGGAGTGGAGAATCATAGGACCTGTGGAGGGTTCTTGATGTGACACGGTGGTCTCAGCAAACACCTCCGTTATAGACATCCCTCCCCCCCAACCCCCTATTCTCCTGTCGACTGGAGGACGGTGTCTAGCCCAGGCTGGTGATGTTGGCCCTGCCACCAGGGGGCGCAACAATGCGCTGGGTGTTACGGCGGGGGATGTTGTCATCAATCTGAGCGCCTGAAATAAGACAGATCAAAAGGAAATCAACCTTATGGTGTATAAATATTTAAACATGATGACACTGTTCCTGTGAAAGTGTTCAAAACAGTTCATGGTAGATTGCAGTGAATAATATAAAAACAACAAACCTCTCAGTATTATTACAATTCTGGCCAGGGACGGACTGGGAGTAAAAAAACGGCCCTGGATTTTCTCCCAAATAGGCCCACCACAACTACAAACAGCCGCTACTATCTCACAATATTACAGCAATCCTGTCGCATTTATGGCAAATATCATCTCAAAACCCATGGTGACCCTGCTGACAAAAACTATAGAAACCATCACAGGAATTCTAATGATTTCCACTACAAATACCATTACAAACCATCAACTTTTAACCATTAAAACCATTAAGTAATGGTTTCTGTAGTGTGTTTTGGGATATATTACATTAGGATTTAGTGTTTTTTTAAGCCACCAATAGAAGGTGACCAATTACCAGCAGAGACCAACAGGCACCATTACAGTTTCCATTAAAACCAATAACATTTTCATTATAACCAGTAAAACCATTACAAATTATACGATGGCTTCTATTTTTTTTTTTTTTTTTCAGCAGGGGATTGAAATAAATGTATTAGGCTATTGTATGAACTAAAATTCTTCAAATCTACATAAAAAGCATAATGCATAAATGTATAATATGACAATGATAAACATAAACCTAGAATCGCTGCTGTCTCTTTATGAATGAATTGCCAGACAATGCAGAGTGATAAATAACAGTGAACTAGGGGTGTCCTAGGATTTTACTATAGTGCTCATAGGCTACATGCTACATGAGAGAGCAGAGCAAAGGTAACCTAACTGTTTGCTTTTATTTTTTTTCTTTTAGCTTCTTCCAACCGCTTTATCATCACGTTTTTAGCTTGCCATCACGAGCCTACTTCGTGTTAGTTTCGGTTTCTTATAAACAAAAATAGATTGCATTAGCGCCCCCTTTTGTTGGCCGTCAATGTCACTTAATTTGACATTTTTTTTTTTGATGATGAACCAGCCAGGCCGACTTCTCCATAACATTCAGTACTAAGCAACTAAAATATTTTCTATTTAATGCTATTTCATTTATATTTAATGTTGCATTTAAAAAATATATATATATATTAGCCTATATGGTAATGACATATCATGCATCTCTATTGATTTTTAGGTTTAGATTTTTGCAAAGTGCTCACCAGAGAGGCTGAAGCCGGACTGGTGCAGGTTGCGGACCGGTTGAGAGGGCTGCTTGGCAGGAGAGGTTTTGGCAGAGGAAGCAGGGGTCACAGCTTTGGGCGTCACTGAGACTTCACAGACCGGTCCATCATAGAGACCTCGTGGAACGCCCCTCAGTTCAGCAAGCTACAAAACAACAGTGCATGATAATGTTAATAAAACACAGCTAATCTGATAGCCTCAAACATTTCGAAAACTACAAACAGTTCAACATTAATTAAAAAAAACAGCATGCTATAAAACAAAAATAAAAAAAATATGAAAATAATAATAATAAACAAAAAATTAAAATAATCATCTATAATAAAATAATAACATTATATTTTAAAACAAATTATAATATTAAAAATTTTGAAAATAATAACGTTAATAATAATAATAATAATAATAATAATAACAATAATAATAATAAAACATGATAGGCATTAATTTATATTAACAAAAACAAAAATGTAATATGAAATACATGCATATAATATTTCAATACATGAAAAAAAATATACAGAAACATTCATAATAATAATAATAATAATAAACAAAAATAAAAGTAATGTGCGTGTGTGTGTGTATATATATATATATATATATGAGTATTAATAATAAACAAGAATAAAAGTAATATTCGACGGCAACAAAAAATCTATGAAATAGAAAATGATAATATATTTAAAAATCTAAAAGACAACAATAAACTAATATAAGCAGAAAATGTAATGTGTGTATATATATATATATATATATATATATATATATATACACACACACACACACACACACATATATATATATAACAAAAAAAATAATACTAATAATAGCATTCTATAAAAATTATATTGTAATATTCAAAAAATCTGATAATAATACTAGTAATAATAATCAATAACACAATATGATCACTAATCGATTGTTTATCCATAAATTTCAAATTAGAAAAGCTGATAAAATAAAGGAAGTTGAATGCATAACTCACCCTGCTGCGAGCCTTTATCCTCTTGTAGACATAGTCAGGGAAGGGTTTGCGGGTCACATAGCGGCCGGATCCCTCAGTGGTGTGGAGATTCCCATCCTCCAGCACCATCTTTCCTTGGCTGATGACCACCAGAGGCGCCCCACGCACCTCAGTGCCCTCGAAGATGTTATACTCCACTGCCTGGAAAACAAGAAGCAACAACATCACAGAACAAGAACCTTCTGCTGATTTACAAACATTTCCAACATGTAGCATTTCAGGTTACGAAGCAAGAAATCACTGCACAAACAATCCAAATCCCTTCCACATAATGAAGCATGATGTTCCAGTGGAAATGGAAGTGATGTTCTAAGTCGGAAATCATTATTGATCCTTTCAGACAGCTATTTAAATAATCTGTCAAAGACAAGTTGTCAGAACCCAGACCAGTTTAGAAATACAGTGCAAAGAAAACAAGGAATGTTGGAAATGAGAGGGAGTGAATGAGGGAGGAAATATATTAAAGTTTACATGGTGTGTGTGTGTGCTGGCAAAAGTGTGACCACCCTTCTAAATGCTACTGGCGGTTTGCTAAAAGCAATACAGTTCGTCCCACAAGACCTAAAAACAGCATGAGCTTATTCAGCAAGTCTGATAATCAACACACACATGCTAACACACCTACACCACAGTTCTGAATAATAATAATAATAAAAAAAAACCCTGTTTTCTTAATCAGGACTTTTGTTTTGTTTCCCAGGAAAATTTTCTAGACATTTATTTGAGAAGCAGAACTGCATAAATATTAAGACATAGATGTCTCTTACGCTCACCAAGGCTGCATTGATTTGATAAAAAAAAAATACAGTAAAAAAAGTATATTGTGAAATATTATTGGAATTTAAAATAACTATTTTCAAATTCAAAATATTTTAAAATGTAATTCATTCCTGTGATTCAAAGCTAAATTTCCAGCATCATTACTCCAGTCTTCAGTGTCACATGATCCTTCAGAAATCATTCTAATATTCTGATTTGCTGCTCAAGAAACATTTATTATTATCAATGTTGAAAGCATTGTTTTGTTGTTGTTTTTGTTGCTGAATATTTTAGTGGACACTGTGATACATTCTTTTGTAACAATGTAAAAATATTTACTGCCACTTTTGATCCATTTAATGCATCCTTGCTTAATAAAAGTAAAAGTTCCTTAAAAAAAAGGAAAAAAAAGAAAAAAAAGAAATCTTATTGACCTCACACTTTTGAACAGTAGTGTATTTTCAGTGATTATATCTTAAATAAAACATTTTTTTAATTTTATTCATTGCAAAACCGTTTTTTTTTTTCTTGTCTAAAGCATAATTCTTACATTATTAAGTAAGGTTTACACTTAAAATGAGGGGGACAAAACTATTTGTATATGAGATTAAAAAAAAAGCCCAGATTTATATTTTTAATAGTCCAGATATATTTTAAAAAACAAGTATATTGTATATTGATCATTATTATAGATTACATTACTTATTGTAAATTGATTCTTAATATAAAATCTAAACAGTTTTAAAAAGAAATATATTAAACTATAAATTACATATATGAATTAATTATTAATGCTATAATTAATTATAAATGTAAATAATACCTGTAATGTATATACAAATATCTTAAAGTGTCCTGTGGCTGCCGTCGCATCATCCAGGTGGATGCTGCACACTGGTGGTGGTTGAGGAGAGACCCCCCTACATGATTGTAAAGCGCTTTGGGTGTATGGCAATACACAAGAAAGCGCTATATAAAAATGCCTCATTCATTCATTAAAGGGATGGTTCAACCAAAAATTAAAATTATGTCATTAATTACTCACCCTCATGTCGTTCCGAACCCGTAAGACCTTAATTAATCTTCAGAACACAAATTAAGATATTTTTGATGAAATCCGAGAGCTTTCTCACCCTGCATAGACAGCAACGTAACTACCACGTTCAAGACCCAAAAACATAGTAAGGACAATGTTAAAGTAGTCTATGTGACATCACTGGATCAACCATAATGTTATGAAGATACAACCAAACTTTTTTGTGCAAAGAAAACAAAAATAATGACTTTATTCAACAATTTCTTCTCTTCTCACAGACGGATACAGAACTCAGAAATATTTTTTTCAAGATGCAAAAAAATTAAACTGTACAACTGTACACTTGAATTTTTATTTATTTTTTATTTTTCTATAAAATTGCAAAGGTTTATTTTTCATTTTTTATCAAGTGTAAAGTTATACATTTTTTGCATTTTGAAAAAATATTTGTGTTCTGTCTCCCTCTGTGTTGTGTTTGTTTAACTTTTCTGTTTGGTAGATAAATGAGCCTTTAAATCTCCTTTGTAAATGCTTTACAAGGTATAATACTCACTCCTCACTTTAGATGAGCTCACAAAAATAGATGGCTGGCAACTACTAAATGTTTTATAACTACCTGACTTAATCATGAATTACAGCAGGAATATGTGTTAATAAAGCAATTATTAACACACTGAGCAACTATTATCATGTGTCTAAATAATAACATTTATGAATGTACATTTAAATAGTTTATTAATCATTTATTTACACTTTCTAAATGATCTTATGAACCACTGACACCTCCTAAATAATTGGTTTGTAAATAACGCAATACTTTAGAAATGATAATTAGATCATTAAAAAAGTATGAAAATACAATTATTAAACATTATAGATATGCTCAAGAACAAAACATTTATAGCTGTATTTATAGACTGCTTACTAATGCCTATTAATGTTGGAACAGTGCTTTATAAAGGATGAATTGACTATTTACTAATGCTTAACTAATGATTCATAGTGTGCAGTTATTATAAAGTGTTACCCAATATTTATCTAACACACTTTTGCTTCTAAACTAATCTTTAGATATGTAGTTAAGCAAAATCCACTAAACAAAAGAAGACAACTCTCGAAAGCCAGTGTTGTAATCTCACAAGCACAAACAGAAGACATAAAAAAAACCTCCTCATGGTTGTGTGTTGTGTGCACTGTTACACCTCCAAAGCAAGCGGAAGACATCAATTACCCAGCAGAGCTGAGAATGACATCACTCGCATGAGTAACATAACCCACACCCAACATTCGGTCAGAACAACCAGAGTTCTCTGGTCAGGACTGCAAACCACCTTCACAAGAACACAACTTTCCTCAATGGTAAACTACACTAAATCACATAAAAACAGTGTTGGGACAGTGTTGGGGACGGTACTTTAAAAAAGTAATTAGTTACAGTTACTAGTTACTTCTCATAAATAGTAACTGAGTTAGTAACTGAGTTACATCATTATAACCAGGGAAAGTAACTATTGCGTTACTTTAAAAAATAAATAAATAAATAAATAAATAAAAAGTTCAAATATATCAAATAACTTGGATGCCCCCAATATAAATATGTTAATTGAATGAAATGGACAATAAATGGAATAAATTATTATAAAACATTGTACACTAATCTACACTATTTAAATGTTTCTGTGGGACAATGTGAGAGACACCTATCAAATTCAATATACTACTGTAAATATTATCAACCCTCTATGGACACCTTGGCAATAGAATTGCCATTGGCTAGTAAAATTTTTACTCATCAGACTAATATTAATGATCTGATATACTATTTTATATTATATACAGTATATAAATATAAAGCTTATGTTTGTAAAATGGCACAGGTTTTTTTTTTTTTTTTTTTTAAATATCTGACACTTAGCATCTGTCAGTCAAGCATTATAATATGATCTTATGATAATTTAGCATTATACGATGATAGAACTTTAATAATTAGAATAATCATGTATGAATGCATATTTGTCATGTTGACAGAACTTAGGACTGGTGGTGGTGCTTAAGATATTGTTAGTCATTTAGTGTTTCTATAAAAAAGGGGGAAAAACTAAAAATAATACTGATAATATAACAAAACTACTGCGAATTCTACTACTAATAATAATATAAAACGCACTAAAGATTAATGAGCTGCTGGGTTCATCAATATTGATCACGTTGTCTGTTCACTCGAATTGATTTGCTGAAAACAAAACAGGGACGATAATAGGTGAGTGCCAGCCAATGAGATTGTCGTTTGCGCATTAGTTCCGCCCACTACCAAAGAAACTGCCAGCTCTTAAAAGCTGAAGAATTCCAAAGGAACTCCGTTATTTTGACAGGAAAATACTACAAAGAATATCGTTTACATGTAGCGCGTCAATTCTGCATGTTATTTAAGACTCTCTCGCTCTGTCTCTTTCTTTGCATGTGTGAGACAAAGCAACGGCGAGTCGTACGCCTTCACACTAGAGTTTACGGTAGCCTACGTCAAATACAGGTACACTGCGCATCCATTCAGATGAACTGAAAAATAAAATTATAGTAATATTATAATAAATTATAGTAACGCCGCATTTCATTGTCAGTAACGACAGTTAGTAATGTCGTTTATTTATAACGCCGTTATTCCCATCACTGAACGCCAGTGAATCCTGCACTCTAACTCACCAGATTGTGGCTCTTCGCTGAGATGATTTTCGTGACATCAGGGTCCCACAGAACCAGATCGGCGTCTGAACCCACGGCGATGCGGCCCTTGCGCGGGTACAAATTGAAGATCTTAGCGGCGTTGGTGCTGGTGACGGCCACAAACTGATTTTCGTCCATTTTTCCAGTTACCTACGAACGAATGGGACCACAGGGAGAGATGACAGTTTGTCGCGGTTGTGTTTGTGTTCACTTGAGTGTGCTTGTCTGTTCGGCTGGGACTATTTAGACTCACATGATCACTGACTGATTTTGTTTATATGACTGAAGGAAGTGTAGATGCTGCACTGTGGCAGCTTGTGATTAAATGTCTCCCCTTATTATTTGCAGACTAGTATTTCTGCCTCACCACACATTTGTCCCAGATGATGGACATCCTTTCTTCAGTGCCATTGGTTCCTTCAGGGATGAGGGTGAAGTCGTCTTTACCCACAGCTCTCTGGGCAGTGTTAAAGGTGCAGTGAGCGCTTCCTGTTACCTGCAGATCCCCACTGGAGCAGGAAGTGGGTGAGAAGACAAATTTCAAGTTAGGACCAAAAAAATGAGTCTATTCTACAAACATTTATATTTATCCACTTAGCGAACCCTTTTCACAATTGTGTCCTCTTTAAATGAAATAATCTCAGAGCAAACATGTTCTAAAATCCCATTTTTTTTTAATTCACACTGTTTTTGGCCCAAAAAGTGCCACAGATTTCATTATTATGATTATTATTGTAAATAATAATAATAACAATAATAATAATTTGTATTTATTAAAATGATTTAATATTATATTTTGGATATTCCATTGGATATCTGGATATTGTTATTATTATTATTATTAGTATCATAATTATTAGCACTATTAAATTTATTACAATAAATACTGAAATATTATGATAATATAATAATTATAAATATAATCAATTATTATTATTATTATTATTATTATTATTATTATTGTCAATTAATACTAATACTAATAATTGTTATAATCAATACTGCTAATAAAAATCCATACAAAATACAATAATTTTATCATTATTGCTTCACTTTGAATATTATTTTGTAGGTAATTTATTTTGTAATAAAACACTATAATAATTATTCATATAAAATTAATAATATAAATATTATACATTATATATAATAAATGTAAGGTATATAACAGATATCATATGTAATAATAATAACAATAATAAAGATGATGATGATGATAGTTATATTGCTAATAAAAACAAAAACAAAACAATAATTCAATCAATTTAATCATTAATTCTTCACTAAGAATATTATCTTGTAATATATATATTGTGTATTCAATTTTATAATGAATAATAATAAGAATAATTGTTATAATTAATATTGCTAATAAATATACATACTAAAATACAATAATTTTATAATTATTGCTTCATGTGGAATATTATTTTGTAATTAATTAATTTTGTAATAAAATACTATAAGAATTATTAATATAATAAACTTAACATAATAATAATAATAATAATAATAATAATAATACTTTTATTATCTCTTAACACATCTGTAAAAGTAAACCATACTGCAGACTTGAAGTCAACTCCTAAACTTAAAGTCAACCCTTCAGTTAACATTAAAGTCGTCTGAGGTAATATGGAATTTTTTGAACCACTCTCATACCCCACAAATGAACCAATTTAATTTCTTATGGTACACTTATTACAGGGCTCCACCACTGAAACTAATCAAATCAGTAATGCATACTACAAATAAACTGCATACTACCATGACAGCAGTGAGTTGAGATAGTCCGGTGTGGTGGGATCCGGACTCAAGGGTGGGGACGTGATGTAGGCAGCGGCCTTGGCCCAGTTCTTGCTCCAATAGTGCGAGCCGTCCGTACCAAGACTCGCTGTGATTGGCTCACCGTACACAACGGTGCCTAAATGGTTCAAAGATACCGAATTAGGAATAGGCATATATAATTTCACTGTAATTCCCTTGCCCTGATTCTGGAGCCCGACCACCATGATGTCATTTTTTGCTGTCCAGCCAAGAACAGCTGAGTCATAGATGCTGTATTATTTTATTTTTTTGCAGGACTGCAGTGCATCCCAGTTCATAAAACCTGACTTGCTCGTCCAGGCTTAATAATAATACCTCATTTTGATGGAATTAGATCAAAGAGCCTCAGAATGTTCTTCCATGGTGGTAATTCAACCTTGAATGTTTCCACTAGGTTTGGATCCATTGAAGACTCTCCATATTGAAAGTGGAGTTGGGGCTCACCTTTCTTCCTGGCCTGGGCGATGACATCAGCGGCACTCTTGCTCATCACTTTGGTGATGTAAAGAGGGCAGTTGGTCTGATTGGCCACTGTTACAGAGCGGTTCACTGCCTCCGCCTCCACCTAAATGATCGATAAAGCCAAGTCAGCACGTTTTCTTGGGAAAACGTGGAAAATGGATACCTTTTCCCAGAATTCCCTGCCATTCACCTCCTCTGGACGACTGAGGACATGTCCCTCTGGTCCAGTGATACCCAACTCCAAAATCCTGCACTGCTCCTGTTGAAAGAAAGACAGAAAATGAGTGGGACGGATGATAAGAGTAGCATGAGATCGCAGAATCTTTCAATAATGATGTCATAGTCTCAATATATACTGTACATATTAAAAATGTCTTCATTACAAAGAGTTTGCTTATCTTGATCATGATAAATGCACAGAACCGTGAGCCAAAAGTCATCTGCAATTAATTATATCAGCCTCACGTAGGAATATTTGCTTTGGTTTTGCTTGCCAGTATAAAGTCTGAGCGTTCGTTGTGGAGCATATGTTTTGATTTAACATCTCCAAACAGTTTATTGTTGATAGTAACTCTGAGTAATGGAGCTCAGTGCTGGACGGTGCAGCCTCTCTGAAGATCTCACCTCGGCTATGATGTCTCCGTTCTCAGCATGGACCTGAGCGATGGCCCCGAGGTCCCGGATGACACTGAACACTTCGTAGATCTGCACATAAACACAACTGGAGTCACACAAATGCTTACACTCAGAAAGGAATGGCAAATATGACAAACCATGCTTAAAACAGATGTGACGTCACCGGCACACTATTCAAGTCATCATATGTTTAGAAATTGCCAAGACACTCTGTTTAGATCTCTTAACTTTTCTTGTTCTTGTTTTTTGGCACAATTGTCATTAGTAATTACAACATAAACACCCAACCCCCCAAAAACCTGGTACTGTGCCACCTAAAAGTGGTACCATGATACTGTGATGGTAACAGATGGCAGAATTTTTTGTCATTTTAAAAAACATTTTGACTGCCAAATTCCATGTTTGACCGACATGAATTAAGTTATTGTCTGGGAAAAATCATGGTATTTGTTTTTAGGTACACTGGAGTACAATACTGTAATATACTTAAAAAAATACAGCTGTTTCAATATGGCACATATAAAACCATGGTACTACTATGGTAGTTTTTGTTGCCAGGTTTTTCAAAAAAATTTAAATCAAATTAAATGGCCAAATGAATGGCTAAATGAATGAATGAATGAATCCACTGTAACTCAAAACCATTGAAAGACCAACGTATTTGTGTCAGTTTAAAACTAAATAAATAAATAAATATATATATATATATATATATATATATTTTTTTTTTTTTTTTTGTAAATGCATAGCCAGGATTCCTTTTCAGAAAATAAATTCCACATTAAATTGCAAACTCATAAATAAAAAAAAAATTAAAAAATGAATAAATAAATAAAAGAAAGAAAGAAAGAATGAATGAATGAATGTACTTAAAAATACTATCGTGCATGTCTAAAACCATGGTAATACCATGATATTTTTTGTAAGTGCATAGGCAAGCAAAGTCGCATTAAACTGCAAAATAAAATAAAAAATATATAGGTAACACTTTATTTTATGGTGTCCTTGTAACATGTTACATGTACTTACTATTATAATAACAATAAATTATGCACAATGCAAGCAAACCTAAGACAAACCCTAATTCTAACCCTAACCATAAAGTACATTTAGTTAATTAATATTATTCAGTATTTAAATGTATAATTACACTGTAACAAGGACACCTTAAAATAAAGTGTAACCAATATATATATAAAATAAATACATACAATGTAAATATTTATTAAATATATTTATTTGTATATAAATATATAGAATAATATATAAAGATATCGAATATATTTTAGGACCATTCAAATATTTTGCATTATTGTTCCAAAGAACAGGCTTAATTTTCATCATTTTTATTTTTCTCTTTTGATTTTGTGGTTAAATATGACCCGGGTGTGTTTTTGACAGGTTTCATGAGACTAATCGTAAGATACATGTAAGTAGGTAGAATGCATGGAGAAAGCCATACCTGGGAATCAGTGAGCTGGAAAAGGTCTTTGTAAGCCAGGTAGACGAGGAAAGAGTTAACGCCTGCACACAAAGCCGGGCGATGAAATTACAGAGGGCAATGAAGGAGTCCGTGAGACATTAGTGAAACAGTGCAGCAGCAGAATTCCTGAGCGATGCAGTATTCACCAGCTCTGCTGAGCTTGTGCAGCAGATACAGATGTTGACAGTGGTTTACCGTGATCTTTGACGAGTGCCTCCATCTCCTCTTGAACACCCTTGTGCCATTCAGTGATGTCCACGTGAAGAGAATAGTCACAGCACGCTTTGCTGTCCGCCCATTCCCGCCACTGATTGAAGGCCGACATCAGACTCGTCCCGGGTTCAGGAACCACATGATCAACTGTTTTCACACACACACACACACACACACACACACACACACACACACACACAGTGGTTAGACAGATTTTAAAGAGCTCCTACGGATTAATAAGTACCTCAAATCAGTTAATAATGCTGCTCTGAAATGAGGACAACGGAGATGTTAAAACAGTCTTGTGCTATTTTAAGCACACTGTCTCCATCCTGTCTGCACTGCTGTCAAACACTGTCCATGACGGCTGCATCATAAACAATACAGGTGACTCAACAAAACAATACTGCTTTCATAACACTTAGGAAAAGGTAGCATAGTTCGTGAAAAGCTGCTCTAATCATAACTTAAAGGAATAGTTTACCTAAAAATGAAAATTGGTAACCAATCAGTTGCTGGTAGGCATTGACATCCATATTATTTAGGGCCCTAGAAACCTGTTTTATTTATTTTTTCCCAAATTCTGTTTTATTTTTTCCCAGATTGTTTTTTTTTTGTTTGTTTGTTTGTTTATTTTTCTGCTTTCATTTTTCTGGATTGCGTTTTTTATTTATTTTTTTAATTTTAGAAAAAAAAAATTAAGGCCCTATGAAATATGTTTTAATTTTTTTTCTCATATTCAGTTTTATTTTATATCAAATATTGCTTTCTATTCATTTTCTGTATTCCATTTTAATGGCTTCATTAAATATTAATAATCGAAAGCCTCTCTAATCAGCTGATTATATTAAAAAAATATTTATTATTATTATATTTTTCCCCCCAGAAATACTGTGTTGTGTATTTATATTTTTTTGCTAAATATTCCTTTAAAAATAATGTTTTAATAATATTTTTATTAGTAGTATTGGTACATTACATTTACATTTATATTTAGTCCTTTAGCAGACTCTTTTATCCAAACATTACATTATGAAATCATAGGCCCTAATTATGGAATAAAATACTATCGAAATCAATGGCTACTAGCAACTGTTTGGTTATCAGCATTCTTCAAAATATCTTCTTTTGTGTTCATCAGAAGAAAGAAACTCATAAGAGTTTGGAACAACATGAGGGTGAGTAAATGATGACAGAATTTTAATTTTTGGATGAACTATCCCTTTAACTGTGTTAAGACCACAAGCAAATAGGAGAAATTGTGAGTGGTGTTTGATATGGCATTGCTAAATGGCTGCTATGGAATTGTCATTGTCACTGGGGTGTTGCTAGGTGGCTGATATGGCATTTTGGGTGGTTGCTAGGGCACTGCTTACTGGCCCAAATCTCTATAATATTCTGGTTCCTAAATATGAGCGGCTGCTGAGTGTTTTGAGTAGTTTTAAGCATTACTATATATTTGTTCAGTTGTTGTGGGTAGTTGCCAGGGTGTTGCTAGGGCATTCTTGGTTGTTTCCAGGTGGTTGCTATGGCATTGTGGGCAGTTGCCATGGTGTAGCTGCTATGTGACATTGTGGGTGGTTGCCAGGGTGTTGCTAAGTGGTAGCTAGATTATTGCTAGGTGGTTACTATGGTGGTGTAGGTGGTTGCTATGGTATTGTGGGTGGTTCCCAGGATGTTGCTAAGTGGTTGCTACAGTGTTGTGGGTGGTTGCAAGATTATTGCTAGGTGGTTACTATGGTGGTGTAGGTGGTTGCTATGTTACTGTTGGTGGCTGGTCATTAGACATTTGCTATGTGTTGTAGGGAGATGCAATGGCATTTGTTAGGTAGTTGCTATGCCACTGTTGTGGTGCTATGGCACTGAGTGGTTTCTAGGGCATTGCTTACTGGCACAGGTCTATGATTTTCTGATTCCACTATATTAGCGGTTGCTAAGTGTTTTTAATATCATTTAAGCATTACTATGCACTTGTTCGGGTGTTGTGGGTAGTTGCCAGGGTGTTGTTAGGTGGTTGCTATGGCCTTGCTGGCAGTTGCTATGTGGTTGCCATTGTGTTGCTGCTATGTGGCATTGTGGGTGGTTGCCAGGGCATTGCTAAGTGGTTGCTATTATGATTGGTTTCTAGAGCGTTGCTATAGAATTGAAGGTGGCTGCAAGGGTATTGCTGGTTGTATGGTGTTGTAGTTGGTGACTAGGTATCTGTGGGAAGTAGCTAGAGCATTGCTGGTGTGTTGCTATGGCATGTGGGTGTGTGGTTGCTAGGGTGTTGCTATCGTATTGAGGGTGGTTGCTAGAACATTGCTTGGTAGTTGCTGTAGCACTATTAGTGGCTGCCAGGGCATTACTAGGGCATTAGTAGATTGTTGGTATGGTGTTGTGGGTGGTTGACCAGGCATTGCTACACAGTTACTGTGTTAGAGTGGGGGGTTGTCAGGGTGTTACTAGGGGATCATTAGATGGCTGCTATTTGTTGTAGGTCACTGCAATAGCATTTGGTAGGTGGTTTCTATGGAACTGTTGGGGTTGCTATGGCATTGTGGGTGGTTTCTAGGGCATTGTTTTACTGGCATATGATTCTTTGAATTCTATGAATTTCTGGTCCACAGATATTAGCTGTTTCTAAGCTGTTCTGATTATGGTTTAAAGCTGCAGTCCATAACTTTTGTCGCTCTAGTGGTTAATAAACAGAACTGCATGAATCTTGTGAAGAACATTGTAGCTGGAGCTACTTCTCTCTGTTTATGTCTACACTCTAAAAAAAGATGGTTCTTCAAAGGTTCTTCACATGTAGTAACAGTTCTATTTAGAACCACAGCATCCTGAAGAACCCTTTTAATGCTGAAATGGTTCTTTGTGTCAGAGTTTAGGGTTCTTTATTCCCACCTTTTTCTTTTTCAAATCTGTAACTGTCAAAGCACCTCATTACTGATTTTCTGCAGCTCAGTGATCCAACTACAGATTGTCAACACACTCTCAACAGGTAAATGATTTCATTCTTAAATTTAAATACAAATTTAACTTTAAAATTGTGTCTGGTTTTCAAACAAACATGTTCTTTTCTCTTCTTTTGATCACATGTAAGTGTGAGCAGCTCTGTTAAGCTGAGGATAGCTACTCCTCTTCTCCACTAAGTAACAGAGACATTGAATTTATAATCCATACTGTTAGAATTTTTTTCAATTGTTGTTTATTTATTTATTACTAACAGAGGCTACACTCTAAAAAAAAGGCTTATTACTGATTTTATGGAGTTCAGCTAACTACACAGACTGTCAGCCCACTCTCAACAGGTAAATGATTTCTTTCTTAAAATGTCTATAATTTTTAACTTTCAAATTGTAACTGGCTCATATCATGTCTTTTTCTCTTTTCAGTTTAAGAGAACATGTAAGTGTGACCAGCCCTGTTCAGTTAAGGACACCTCTCTCCCCTTCACCACTAAGTAAGTAACAAAAATACTGAATTTATGGACCTTTTTTGTTTTTACAAAAACAAATGGAAGGAGACTTCGTTGTAACTCTAAACTCAATTGTGTATTTCAGATGCATCACATCCTACAACCTCATCATCTGCAGAGAGACACTGGCACTCAATGACACCAAAATACACATAATGATGGACTTGCAGGCATCATAGAGGATTATTAAAATACAGTATTTCACTGGAACTTGGTCTCCATTTCAGTATTTTGTTTTACTTCTTGTAGTATTTATTTATGTTCAATGTCAATTGTCATTTATTAATGTATTCTGCTAATAACTGTTGTTAGAACACTGTAATTTTTGCTACAAATTCACATGCCAGTAAAAAATAAAAGTACCTTACTGACATATTGTTGTTTTTATGTAAAACCCTAATAGACACTACAAGATATCGTAACACCAGGCAGATAGAGGTGTAAAAAAACAATATTAATCAATAATATATACAAATAATATTAATAATAATATAAATACATTAATATATTAATACTAATAAAATAAACTGTTGTTAAAAAGGTTATTTTTAACCTATATAGCATTTTCAAAGCATGGTTCTTTATGGAACCCTATAAAAAGGGTTCTATTTAGCACCAAAAAGGGTTCTGCTATTGTTACAAGCCGAAGAACCCTTTTCTGGTACTGTTTAGAACCATTTTTCTTAAGAGTGTATAACGAATCACGCAGGTACTGGGCTACTCCGCAGCAGTTCCACCAGACCAGAACCAGTCTGAAATAGTCGGAATATAAAACTTATTATAGGTGTACCGTAGTGATTCAGGATAAGTCAAAAACACGGTTTGTAAAATGTATTCATGATGTACTCGCTTATTATATTAATTTTGTAAATTAAAAAAAGTTACGGACTGCAGCTTTAACGAAATACTATGTGTTTGCCCAGGTGTTATGCTCAGTTGCCAGGGCATTGCTAGTGGTTGCTATGGTGTTGTGGGTGGTTGCCAGGGCTTTACTAAGTGGTTGCTATGGTGTTGTGACTGGTTGCTAGAGCATCACTGGGGTGTTGCTAGGGCATTGTCGGTGGTTGCTAGGGTGTTGCTATGGTATTGTTGATGGCTGCCATGGGTGTAGCTCAGTCATTATTGGATGGTTGCTTTGTGTTGTAGGTAGTTGCAATGACATTTTCTGGTTGGTTGCTATTGCATTGCTGAGTTGCTGCTATGATGTTCTGGGTGGTTGATATGCAAACAGCACACAAACTAGTTCTGGCTCAGTTTCTTCTGTAAACTCATCAGACTAAGCACAGTTGGACACATACTGATCATGGTGGTTCCTCCAGCCAGCGCAGCTCGGGTGCCTTGATAGAAGTCATCGGCAGCAGTCATGCCCCTGTCAGGCATCTGGAAGCGCGTGTGCACATCAATGCCACCCGGCATCACCATACGTCCATGAGCATCGATGGTTTTCACCCCGCCGGGCACGATCAGATTCTCTCCAATCTGCCTGTGAGTGAGATATGAAAAAGCAATATGGGTTATACAATCTGAGCAATCTTAATTTAATTTCAAGGGCTATTTCATTATTTCTTCATGTGTTATATGATATAAGGGCATATTATGCACACATTAACCTTATAACCTCAGACTACTAATGGAACAGGTCATCCGCAGCTCGGGTTATGTTACACTCACTTGATCAAGCCATCTTCCATATAGATGTCGGCACAGAAGGACTGATCATCGTTCACAATCTTCGCCCCTTTAATCAAGAGACGGTCACTCTGCAACATCAGATAAAAGTCGCTTTAGTATCCTATTGCAGTACAAGTGCAAATTGCCTGTTCACCTTGGGAGATTAAATATAGACTCAACTTAATATAGACTCAATTGAAACACAAATTTATCCAGGAGCCAGTAAATCAGAGCTTATAAAGCAGCAGCATAGCGTATAATTGTGGTCTTTACAATTATAAACATGTTCACCATGGAACATTTATCTGTCACTGCACTACAATGTGCTCAGCTGAACCTGGAAGACAATGATTCACCCTTACAATTTGAGCTGATTGCTATTTCTAGTATAAGGTGTACTGCATTAGTGAAGGGGATTTTGTTACATCTCAGTTACTCAAATCTTTCAAAGCTGTTCATCAAAGTTATTCATACTGATTCATTCACTGATTCATTCAGTGACAATTTCTATATGTTACCTTGCGTTGTGGCAAGATAATCTTTTGTGTTATAAGTGTGTTACTGAGCCATGCACTCAACTAATTTGATAAAAAAGACCTAAAAACCCAAGAAGAGTGTTTGGTTTTGATTATTATGTCTATCGCGCTGAAATCACGTTTTAAAGCCACATCAGTTTAAACTTCTGATATATGGTTTTCTGAGTGCACACATCTGAAGCACGCAAACAGAAAGCGGCTATCACACGGCATGTGAGTACTAAACTAAGTTCTCTTTCATGTCTTATTGCGCTTAAACTGTCAAATACACACAAGTTTATGTTAAAAACACACATAAGTTACAAAAACAGTCAGTCTTATCTGTGAAGGTAAACAGCTTGGAAAGAAATTGCATGATTATATTAGATCTATAGCAGCAGAGTAATATACAGTAAATAAATCAATAAATCCACAGCTCTCGTCTCCTCTGAGCCTGGGACTCTAAATAGTGTTTTGTGCTCATCAGTGAAGCCAAAGACAGAACAGTTAGCATGCTTTGCTCAAACTTTCGCCATGGCGTTAGAACTGTTACAGCATTGTCGCTTACGAAAACACAATGGTGGCGCTGTGGATGGAAACGTGCAGATTAAGAAGCAGTAATATTATAATAAGATCCCCTTTCTATGTCACAGGGGGAGCAAAATCTGAGCAGCTAATTTTTTTCACAAGTGTGCAGAGAAATGACTACCAAAAAAAAAAATAATAATAATAATAATTCTTTTTTTTTTTTCACATTTTATAGGTTGGAAGATGCACCAGGGACCCAATTATAGCACTTAAACATGGGAAAAGTCAGATTTTCATGACATGTCACCTTTAACAAATATACTAAGGTTTATTAAATAATTGTGTAATAATTATATCCTTGTTGTGAACAAGACTGACTCACATGCTGAACTGAACAAACTACATGCAGATACTCACTTTCAATGTATTAATTGTTTAGTTCATTCACAAACAAGACACCCCAGTTCATTCTCAAGTCTTGTTCTGATTAAAAACACTGACTCATTCAGTGAAGGGGATGTACTTGTTCAATAGGTCCAACCAATGAAATGCTCCTTTACAACCCCTACCCCCAATTCTACTGCTTTGCACTACAGTAAGTCATTGAAGGCAGGAAAGCAATCACACTTCAGTGAATGAAAAATATGAGACAGTACAAAGAAGTGAACAAGAATTAATTGTTACTTATTTACTTGTGTACTTATTTGCTAAATATATGTAATAGTTTTATTGTAAATAAATGTTTATTGATTTCTTTACAAAATAAAATATATTTTATTCTATTATTTTTTATATATTTGCTTTACGTATTTATTTATTATTACTATAAAAATATATAAATAAATATTAATAATAAATAATTTAATACATAAACAGCTAAAAACACATCTCTTCCATCTACACTTGACCCTGTAACACTAGCACTCTCTATTCTATTTCTATTTTATCTACTTGTTTTCTATTTATTAAAAAAACTTGACCCTCTTAACTACAGGTTTTCTTCTACAGGTTTTCTCACCAAATGACCCTCTAACACTAGCGTTCTCTATTCATTTTCTATTCTACTTGTTTTTATATATGTGTGTGTGTGTGTGTGTGTGTGTGTATATATATATATATATATATATATTAGTCATTGATGTTTTGTTGATTTTGATTGCTTGCTTCTATTGTCCTCGTGTAAATGTGTAAGTCGCTTTGAATAAACATCTGAAAAATAACTAAATGTAAATAAATAAATATTGCCATTAATATTGAATATAAATATTGAAGCAAATAAACATTTTTTTTCACTAATCTACCTATTTATCTATTTATTTATTTATTTATTTTTTACAGTAGGTTTGGTGCTGAAAAACCAAGAAACTGCAAACAAGAATATAACAGACTATTAAGTTATTAATTAGCAATTACGTAACAATGCCAGTAAGTGATTCATGTGAAAATAAGTTAATTTAACTGATATTTTCCTTGAATAAATATTTATTTATTTGCTTTATTGCTACAGAAAAATGATCAATATTTATAAAACTTTCACCTTTCTGTAGTAATTAAATAATTGGCAAACAAACTATCATCTATATATAGAATAAATAAACTGGCTCATTCAGTGAAGATTCAACCAGTTTAATAGGTTCAACCAATAAAAAGCTTATTCACAACATGGGCCCAAATGCTATTGATTTGTGCTATATTCAGGCTTTGGGTGCAGGAAATCAGCCTCATGCTGCAGCGAATGAAAAATAGAAAGAATTATTTAAGATCAAAAACCTGTCCTAATGTTTCCTGAATTAGCTGTGCGCTTTATATATTTTCCAAACAATAAGTGAATTAGATGAAAATAGTATCTTTGTATCTTTCCCTACAGCATCATGCAGTATGAAGGGTAAAGTTGGCTAGACACCCCAGTACAGACCCCACCACCACCCAGGAATCTCTTTACATTCAGGGCCCCAGAAGAACGGCCATTTTTCTGAAAGGGGAGCAGTGGAACAATTCAAGTCACAAGGCCCCTTTGCACCGCACGGGGACAAAGGCGGCTCTGTCTGCGTTTCTGCCTCTTTGCGTGCTTGTTGGCAACCCAGCAACATGAGGCTCTGGGTGGCTTCCCAAGCCCTGCCCTGATTCACTTAGCGATGAAAGCAAATACTCCAGTGATCTGACATCTCCTACTACATCCCACAACAAGAAAAACAACACTACTAAACCCAAACACTGCTTCATTTGCTTTCATATACCTTTGCTCAATTTAATTTATTGAAAAACCAACACCATCTTCCACAGAAGAAGAATGCCTTTTACTTTTTTCACATCTAGATCTTTGCCGAGGGGCTTCTGGGACCGTGCGAGTGGCTTTGGCGGTCAGCCACACTCAACAGCTGCTTCATAACATGCATTACATAACCCAGACAATCACTGCCATCCATTTCCTCTGTCTCCCTGCACAAACCGACCAATCAGAGCCATCGATGCTGGGTTAAGCCATTATGACATCATCAGAAAGGTTGTAATGTTAATTAGAGGAAATGTGGACTCAATGAACTGAACTGGTGCTTGTTTTGGACCTTTTCCAGAGACAAAGTGCAGAATACTTAGTGCATGAGAACACTGACAGGAAGTCTTCAGGTCAGCATGTTTATTTTACTGCATGCTGTAAATGATAATGGAAGTTTAAATAGACAGTTTAGTGTCAACATCAAACCATAAAGGACGTCACATTTGTGATCTGAAGCAAATTTGCACTTAATAATAATCCATGTTGACTGACTTCCAGTCTTTGGGTTTAACCGCTCGCAATTCCATCCCTCGGTCGTTTAGAAACGGATTTAGTTGAGCCGGATTCTAGCTGCCAGGTCGATCCGTTTATGATCCTCTTAAAGGAAAACTGAAAGTATGGCTTGACTGTTTGCGTGCTTGGTGCCTTTTCCCTCTTTGAGGCGCAAGCATAGCTGTTATGAATGGAAATCCTGTATGTTGTAAGAAAACACGCTCCTGGCAGACTGCTTGTTACAAGTCAGAGAAGAGATTGGGCTTTGCGGTGGGGGTGAACGTGAGGCACAACAGCAGGTCAGTAGTGCATTCTGGGACATATCACTGCACTGTAAAAAATAAACTGTTGAGAAAACTTAAAAAAATAAGGCAACTTGACGCAGTAAGACTTTTGAGTTTTCTCAACAATAGTTTTTAATTTCTGCTTAGTAAAGATACTTTTTTGAGCCAATGTATATTTGTTTGTTCATGCAATGCTGATTGTCATATTTTACTAACAGAAAAATTCTTGTCACAACAAGAATTTGACTCTTGAAACAACAATTACTGACATTGATGTAATTCACGTTTTCTGTTTCTTGGAAAAAAGAAAGAATGTTTAAAGAGTCACCACATTATCGAATTTATGTTTGTTTACAAATGACAAACATTTACAAATAAGTTAGTCTAATAAGTAGACAACTTACAAGACTAAGATATCCAGAAAATGGCCATAAGAGGTTGAACATACTCTAGGCCTCAAAACTAGACACACCAACCTCAAGAACGGTGACAATTAACAAATGTTAAAAAAATTAGTTCTTTACATCACAGTACAACATATAACTAACAATAATGATAAAACAACAACAACAAAAAGTTTAAATGAAATCAGCAAACAGCAAAACAATAATCCTATAACTGTAACTGCATAATTTATTCATGCTGCAATGCATGCTGGGAACTCACAAAGCCTTAACATTTCAACAATATGAAATTCTTTGTTCAGACAACTGTGTTTTTCTAGTTGGGACAACCTTTGGTGTAATTTTGTCGGTCTGACAAGGGTTTTTATGTAGTTTCAAGAAAATACCATTTTTTTAGTATTTGTGACTCAAAATGTTTCGTAAACTGGAAAATGTGCAGGTGCATTTTTTACAGTGTGGGTTGCACTGGAGCTGCTGCAGTTGCCATGGAAACCAGACAACTGGGCTGAGGAGGGGTTTTTTAATCACAGAATTTTACACTGTATTACATTCGAAAACTACAAAAACATGCAAAAGTAAGATTATGTAGTTTTATTTTTAACAAATATTTAATTTCTTCTACATTTTTGTTTAAGAATTTATTTCTTTGCTTTTTTATATACATTTCTTATACACTACTTTTTACTTAAAATTATTTATTAAATATAATATTTTATTTGAATATTTATTTACTTATTTACTTTACTAATGTAATTTACCACAAAAGATGATAAATGTTTAAAATAAAACTTTGATCTTTCTGTTTAATTAAATAATTTTCTAATTATATAATAAGCAAATAATTAATAGAGTAACGCATAAATATGTAAATGAATAAAATTTTGTAAATAAAGTTAAGTAAATAAATTAATAAATAAATACTGTAAATAAATACTTAAATATGAATATTTACTTAATACAAATAAAAGTTTATCTTAAATATGTATTCATTCATTTATTAAAAAGGATATTTTATTTTAATAAATATTTCCTATACTAAAGCAATTTAAGTACCACAGAAAGATGGTAAATATTTAAAATAAGAGTTTCTTCTTCCCATATAGTAAATAAATGATCAATTACTTGAGTAATTAATAAATGAATACTGAATTAATATACAATAAATAAATAAATAAACATTGTAAATACATACATATTACATACACATACTTACATATTATTAACAAATATGTTTACAAAATAAAACTAATTGTTTTATTTTAATGAATAAATATTAATTCATTTACTAAAAATGATCATTGTAATAAATGTTTATGTAAACATTTCATTTACTTAAGTAATTATTTATTAAATTACAACAGAAAAATTATAAATATTTAAAATAAATTTTTAATATTTATGTAGTAATTAACTAATTGAGTAAAGTGAACATAAATAAATAAATAAATAAATAAATAAATAAATTCCCATTTTAATAAATATTTATGTAAACATTTGCTCTATGTAAGTGATTAATTACTACAGAAAATTATAAATGTTTAAAAATAAAATTTTAATATTTCTGTAGTAATTAAACAATTGAGTAAAGTGAAAATAAATAAATGAATAAATAAATAAATAAATATTAAAATAAATATAAGATATTAAAACTATCATCTTTGTTTAGTAAATACATAAATATCAAAACAAATGTTGAATATAAATATTAAATAAAATAAATAAATAAATACCAAAATATCATTTGTTTACTCATTTTCAATTTGTTTATTTACTCGTGAATTTATTTCTTTTTTATCTTTTACAGTAGGTCTGATGTAGAAAGCAGAAATAATAAGTGGTGACATAATGCCAGTCAGTGATTAACATGAAAACAAGTGAATTTGACTATACAGTCAAAGAATGTATGAACATAAAAATTCTTCTCTGATATCTGACCTCATAACTACAGCTGAAAGTGACCAGGCAGGTGGAGAATTAAAGCTAACATTCATCTTTAATGAGGCTCAAGAAGGTGTCACCCTCCTCCGCCTGTCTGCGCAGCTGACCAATGCAGCTGGTCCACCCCGACCCACCCATTAACCATCCCAGCCGCCCTCCAGCCGACCAGCCATGGTGCCATATGCTTGTGTGTCAACTATGTGTGCATCCAAACCATGCCTGGGTCTATTTATGCAGGAGAAAAAATCACAGGAAATCCAGATCTAAGATGGACAGTCATTTGCACGGCCAACTTCTCTTAAATATCCGCTCTACGAACAATCCACCCAATTGTGCTGAAGCTTTTAGGAGGACAATATTTATACATGAGGTCTTTGGGTCACAGTGTGCTTGGGAGGTCTGCATGAATTCCACTACAAGGGGTGATGACTGACAGGGCCAAGCTGTGACTACAGTTAGAACAGACGCAACAAGTACAAATTGACCAAGCGGCCTCTGCATTATTTGATGTCAATCAACAGATCCGTTTTGAAGTGTGTCAAATTCCATTCCCATTACTTTCCCAAATGTTGATGTGCCATAGACGCAACACTAAAAGATATTCACTGTAACAGGGGTGTGGCACACACAGCTTTAGGCAACTCTACAAGCATTTCTCTCAGACAACTCGTTCTTCTTGCTTATTTTTCCGTGTTTTCATTTGAATGTATTCTTAGCTGCACATTTCCGTCTTTTTCTGCATGCGATCCTGCACGTGCTACTCTCCGACTGGCTTATCTCCAACCGCTTAGATCTTACTAAGAGCTGGATGCAGTTTCCTTAACATGCTGGATGGAAACCACAACCCACCTACTTCTCATTCAACATCGCTTAGGGAATATAAAAGGGTGTCCTAAAGCTCTCCCCCAAACCTCAGCCCAAAGAGCTTCCTTTGACAAGAAACAAAGGCACACCAGCCGAGCCGAGTGGGAGCTCCATTCGACCGTCTCCGAACAGCTATTTCCATGTTTTACTCTAAAACAGATCAAATTAGGTGCATTGTGATATCATCTGGACATGTTATAATCAGATGGGTGGGGAAGCATGATAATGGCTATTCTACTGTGACAACTATTTCAACACAAGGCTTGAGCAAATGCAAAAATATATAGAAGTGTGGGCCATGCAGCTATTATAAATCAAACCCACTGCCTTGAGGATGGAAATTTGCTCATTTTCCCCCTGGTTTGCCATGCGTTTTTCCATTATCCTGTACCGCTCCCTCAAACACGTTGTGTTCGCCTCTGGGCAGACAGTTGGTCTCTCATAACTGCTTGTTTTAATGCAGTTATTAAATACACTTGGGAATGTTATGGGTTATTCGCTACACATCGTTACGCTTCGAGCGACGCGACTCAAGCAGAACGCGGAAAAAACAGCTTCATTAATTATATAGAGAGATGGGGTGTGAATCTCACAAGAGTCCTGGAACGCAATGCCATGCTGCAGTACTGCTTCAAGACATAAATTCAACACTTTGACAGCTTAATTTCGCTAAAACATCACAAGTTTACCGGCTCCAAGCACCTGAGCAACGCAATGTAACGTAGCTGCGCGGAGCAGGGGATCAGCGTTCGTGCAAATCAAACACATTTATTCTCACAAGATTTTCATTATTTCTAAACATGCTTTATGCTTAGTAAATAATTAAAGAAGATATTCCATAACTCACGGTTATGCGGGGAATATTCTTCTTGCCCTGATAGCCAGACATCTTCTTTATGCTCTATTCCCTTTGATGAACCGTTATCACTGTGATAATGAATGCAACGATCTGTTTGGGAGGGGAAATGGCTTGGTTTAGGACAGTTTTTGTAGTCCTTTAGGAATTATGAGGCGAACGGAGGAGGTAAAAGCGCTAGAAATGTAAAGGACAAAGGACCTGTGCCCAATATCTCCTCTCCACTGAAGCACCAAATCCACCCAGACTTTCTGAGACAAAACGAGAGATTTTCATAGCGGAGAGCAGCGCGCATGCGCACAACCCCGCCCTGGATAGCCAGGAGCTCCTCCTCTGAGTCCACAGAGGGTGACCAATGTTTCAGACAATGGGTTTAATGGCACACGGATCAGTGTTTGCATGATCTGATAGAAAATGACGGAAAACAAAAACTGTGCAATTGAATAATAATTTGTATGCAAACGATAATGGAGATTAATAAGTGTCAATGACATGGCACATTTTTTTTCTGGACTAATTCATTAAAAAATACATAAAATGGAATTCACAGAGATTAACAATGATTTTATATATATATATATATATATATATATATATATATATATATATATATATATATATAAAATAAAAGGCAGATATATCTTAGGGAAATGTAGTTGTAAAGCATATATTATTCACGATGTATTCTTATGTATATGCGTTATATTATTCATTGTTCATAATATATGTATAAATTATGTTTAAATGTTATTATTTTCATTCTAAACAAACTAAATAATCTGGACACACAGTCAAGAAAATAATAATAAAATAAATTTTAAATTTTATGCACAGGCTTGTTTTATTCAAATAAACACTAAGAAAACCTCATGATGCAAGCATTTTTGCCAAATCATTTTTACTTTGAATATTATGTTTGAAAATAAATGGTTTGATACTTTGTGTGCACAGTATCAAATAAATGTGACTTAAAGTCTTTTAAATCTTCATACATCACTATAAACATCCAAAAGACACTTGAGTGGTTCTTAGATTGTCATATTGAGTAACAAAACAATTTATGTTTGCAAGTTTTAGTTCTAGCAATTCAGAACAGTATGTAATACCACAAATAATGCCTTTTTAAAGTTAATCTTTTGCCCCAAATCTTAGTTTATATAATATGCAAACACTGCTTTGGGCTCAGTGCAGTAGACCTAAACATGCTACTGATCTCTGCAGTCATTAAGGTCTATCAGTGAAGAAAAAAAGCATAAGAGTGGCTTTAAATCACAATTGCCAAACAAAGAGCAATTTCCTGTTTGGTATATTGGGTGAGGAGCGTTTTCTTGACTGTAGTATCATGTTACCATGTATAAAAGCACTGTCATATCAACTGACTGACAACATTCAGTGAAAAGGCTATATCATTTTCTCTTCTTGCGTGAAAAAGGAGGGTACTTTTCTGAATATAATTCTGAGTGGAGGTGATTCTGAGTCTTATGAGCTTTTTAACAGGTCCCAAGTCATTGCTCTTAAAGCCCTATTGGGCCGTACTTCAATCACAGCTCAGCATCACTGTCACTGTAGCTATGGTTACCGCATCCAGATACCAAGGCCCACACATACAGCCTCTGGAATTATTGGGCTTTTAGGAACAACTGGACTGTAAAAAAAATCTTATTGGATGTTTTAATCATCATCATTTTTAAGGTTTGTTGACTTTCTTTAAAAAAAAAAAAGATCTGTTGCTAGAAGGGCTGTCTCTTATTTCTAAATAAATTAGTTCTAAACTTTGTGATGTATAATGACTAAAAAAGTTTTATGTATCATTTACCCTTTTTTCTGCGAGAACAGCAAATATTCAAGCCTTAAAATAATTCATGATTTTATTCAATTGCAACAAGAAATATTGCACAGTCAGCTGGTTATTATTACAAAATATACCCAGACAGGGTGATCAGATTTTGTATCATCCTGAAGGGACATATTTTATGACAATGATCACCTCACTGTACATTATCTCACATATTTCTACATACTCAAAAAATAGACAGTGAGCTGAAATTATTCTGTCACATGAGAATAAAGAGAGTGATACGACTATGAAACTAGCAGTTTAGGAGATTGATTGCTGGATAAAAAGTCAAATATAAAGTTTAGAGGTTATTATACATACATGTTTGACAACAACATTGCGACCGACCAATCAGAATCAAGAATTCTGCAAATTATTAGCCGTATAATATGGACTGCAAATTAGTAGAACAAAAAAACAAACATTTTTTTTTTTTTACTTTTAAATAAGTACAAAAACAATCATTACACAACATAGGGTGTCAACTTTAATAACATAGTTCATATTTTATTACATAGTTCATATTATAAATTACTTGGATTCTAAAGAACCTTTTTAGCTACAATATGGAAATATTTTCAGATCTAGGTACATAAATATACTCCAAGCTGTTTTTTTTTTTTTTTTTTGAAAATCAAGGCATTAAAACACAACAGTAAAGCTTTTTGTCTGATTGACTGTTATAATAAGCAAGGGAGGATGCATCTGAATGAAGATTGATTTATGCAATAGTGTTAATGTTTCCACCCACATGACAGTGCACAATCCCTTCAGCTCTTACCTCGTCGTTTAGGTTCTGCAGAATCTCTTTTCCGGTACTTCTCCTGATCTCCACCTTTCGTGGTTTGGAGATATCCTTCTGCCTCTCGATCACTCGACCTTTCCCTGAGGACAGTGAGTCAAAGTCCAGTGTCTTGTTCTCCGCCGAACCCTCCACCGGGCAGAACATGCCACAGAATTTCTGCCGTGGCTGGTTGGGGCTGGAGCTTCCCATGTTCTGGAAGAACGCAGGCACATCTCCGGCAGCAGACATTTCTCTCAGTGAATACTGTCAGATGGATGCAAAGGCACGTAAACCTCCGGCTAGAGAGCTCTGTGGACACTAAATGTTAGTTTTCCTATTGGGAGGTGAGAAACAACATTACATGTGAGGCGAGGAGGTTCCTATACTCGTCAGAGAAATCTTAAAGGAATACTAATGGAATGTAAACATAATTAACAGCATACATAAGAATCCCCAAAGAAGGGATTTCTCTTTATTTAAATGAAGTGAAATAATAAAACAATCCATCAGCATTTCTTCAGGATTTTTGACTATGAGTCGCCAAAACAATACATTTTATTATCCACACCATTCAGCCCTGCATATTAATATGCAATTGATCGCAAAACCCTTTAGAAGAGATACCTACTCATGTTGAACAATCTGTTGAACAATACAAAAACACGAAGAATGAATGCAAATAAATGTGAACCGTGCAAATTATGTTATTAAACGCAACACATCAGAATTTGATAGTATTATAGCTACTGAAGCCATGACAAACATTCAGAGAAAATCCAGAGATGTTACCGTACATTAGACGTGAGACCGACGGAAGATGAGGTGACGCTCTGCTGGAGAGATGAGAGGAGAAACAGCGGAAGTGATGCGGGAATTTGAGGGTTAAAGATGTAATGTGTCCATATCTGAGGGCTTTTTCCCCGGATGACTTGTCACTTAATGCCTATTGTGAGATACCTTTGTTAGCGTTCGCTCTGTGTGTTTGGTGAACACGCGGTGGATGTGGTAAACAAAGAGAAATGTATGGTAGGTTTAGTTGTAGAATGGATAATGGATTTATTTTATTATTATTATTATTTCTTTTATCTGTGGTTGCTCCGTTGATAGTTGAAGCGCCACGCCCCTGCAGGTTAAAGTTAAGGGCGCTGTCCGTTCAGCACCACGCGCCGGAGCCACGACGAATCACGGAGGTTATGATTCACTGTTTATATGATCTGGGTTATGAGTGGAAGTTCACACAGGACGCGTTCTTATGCTCCGTCTGAGCTATTTTTATGCAGACATGTGTCAGATGGGCGTACAGTAGCCTATATGTACAGTACAGTGTCTCGTTTAAAGAAGGGAATTTAACGATATAACAATTTTATTTTTTTTCCTGGATTATTTTAGTAATTATGAGGGAAAAATATTTGGGAGAAAATATAATTCTTATTGTAGCCAAATTATGAGACAATTTCAGATTTAAACAAAATAAATATACATACAAAACAAGAATACAAAAAATAAATAAAAATAAAATGATAAAAAATAATTTATATTTAATTATTTTTTTATTTAATTTTTATTTAAACAAAATAAATATACATACAAGAATACAAAAAAACAAAAATAAATGATAAAAAATAATATATATATATATATATATATATATATATATATATATATATATATATATATTGCAATAGGGTAAATACATATTGATCCTTACTATATATAGGGTGAAGTCAGCTAAAATGGGCCACATTTTGGTAAATGACTTATAATATCATCAAATAAGCTATGCATGAGATCTAATGATATTCTTATAAATTAGCATGGGTCTCTTAAATATATTTATATTTTTTAAATGTGAAAAAGTATAAAAGTTTTAAAATTATGAGAGTTAGAGTATCAGGAGGTACCTTCTTGAGCCACGGCACAACATTCAGGTAAAATGGGCCAATATAAAAAGAGAACAACACAGGTCATTTCAGTTTAAATCATTTTATTTTTAACTGTAAATTGACACAATTGTCTTTAGTGTGCCATAGCAACACCATAAATGTATTTTATTAAATAGAAAGTTGTATGAATATTTAATTAAACAATGCAATTAAAAATGAACTGATCATGTTGTGTAGGTGTGTGTTTCTGTGCATTGGTGTCTTTTGTGTGCATGAATGTGTGTATGCTTGTATTTTTTTTTTTAAAGACTGTTAAGATTTTGTATGGATACATATCTACAGTAGGCCTATAAACTTATTTTCACCCTCAATTTCTGTGTAAAAATGTGTGTGTATGCAGCCCATTTTACTGACATCTTCCTTCCTTTCCCTTTCTCTTCTCGTCTCTCTGTTTCCTTTCTTTGCTTGTCCTCCTACTATACTGTCTGCAATGCAATTTTTTTAAAAGACTGTTAAGATTTTGTATGGATACATATCTAGGCCTATAAACCTATTCTCACCCTCAATTTCTGTCTAAAAGTGTGTGTATGCAGCCCATTTTAGCTGAAAATTGAGGCCCATTTGAGCTTAACCAGCCATTTCTACCTAAAATGACCTTTTTCACAAAAATCAAAGTTTCATAAATTGAAGTTTTTTTTTTTTTTTTTTTTGAAAGAGCATGTCAAAACATTGTTCATAAACCTTTGCTTTGTTGGTAAGCTTACTTATAATTGCTTTAGTAACCTTATTAGTGATTAATGAAATTTACTATGTCAGGCTCACTTACAATTTCTCTGACAAGCTTCATGTAACACTCTGCCCTGCCCGCCTTAAAAAACTCAGACCAATAAAAATTATTGTTACATGTCAACAAGTGTTGAAGCAACAATGCAAGATCAGTTATTGTGATTTTCTGTAAAAATGTAAAGAGATATGATGCTACAACCTTATTTGGCCCATTTTACCGGATAGCCCATTTTAGCAGACTTCACCCTACATAAAACACTACTTTAACAAAATGTGGTGACATTTCTGTCTTTTTATTTTAATTAAAAAAAAAACAAAAACAAAAATGTATAAAATAGCTATCATAAACTCAGTCCCTAATCAATCTATACACGTATACATGTTGACATTCATGAACAATCAGCCAATAGCCTAATTTCAGTAACTGAAGTCACAGCCATAATACAGTAACAGTTCTTCAATTCGATTCGAACAAAATGATAAATAAATATAGCTGCAAGCAGCGATTAACGGGGTTCAAGCACATTAAGGCATTTAAGGGCATAAGTTAAAAAAAAAACATCACATAATATTTAGCAAGCCTATGACCAGCTAAATCAGTGAGTAAAAACGGCATGTTTGGCAATTCCAGGTAATTTACCATAAAAATATGATATTTATTAACTGTTATGGTAGTTATTGCGCCACCTATGATCCGATCTCCATGACACTTTGCATGCTTGTTAAGAGTCATCTGAAATGTTTTCACCAAGTTTCGTAGAGTTCTGAGTTTTTGTTTAGGTTTCATAAGCTTTTGGGTATATTTGGCCATGCCCCTTTCCTAAATGACCCAGTTAAAGTTATAATATTTAATGAACGAATTGATTGACAGCAAAGTTGTTCAGAATGAGGAGTTCTATCATACGATATAAAGATCTAGTGTATGTGTGAATATACAGAATTTTTTTTTTTTTTTTTTTTTTTTACAATTTACGTTCATGTACAATTGAAATGTTTTTGAAGGCAAATGTTTTACTGTTCATGTTTTACTGTTCGAAATTGAGCAAAAAACCTGGGACTAGTTCGCAAAAGTAGGTTTTTAACATATTTGTGAATATTTAATAAATGATTTGATTGACAGCAATAGTTCTTGAGGCAAAGTTGCTCGTTATGAGGAGATCTATCAAATGATATGAATAATTAGTGTATGAGTGAAATACTGAAATACTATGCTATATACAATCATTTATGTACTTATGTAAAAAATTAAATTTCGCCACCTAGTGGCCAATTTCTTTCAAAATTCTGACAGACCTTTAGAGCCTTGAGTCGAACATGCCCACCGAGTTTCATTCCAATCGGCCTCCGTTAACCTTGTCTAATAGGTGCTCAAATTTCATTGGCCAATGGCAGCCATGTTTTTTGAGATACGGCAATGACCTCATAGATCCTTATGGCACATTGGACAAAGACACTGCATACTAATTTTCAGGTCAATTGGACTAATGCTTGCATAGTTACAGCTGTTTTTATGATTTTTTTTTTCGTTTTATAGCACCACCAAGTGGCACAGCTGTGCATTTTTTATTTAACCAAAGATTGAGCTCTTACGCATGTGTGCCAAGTTTGGTGAAGATATCCCATTCTGTTCATTAGTTATAGTAAAAGTGGCCCTGCCCCTTACGAACGTTTTGGCATTCCTATGCGACGGTGAGTCGAAATTTCAACTTTTTTTTGGTAATTATTGATATTCCTTGTCCATAGAATATTTCTGCACTGGTTTGGTTCCGATTGGGCGAAAAACATAGGACTAGTACGCAAAAGTAGGTTTTGGACAAATTTCAAAATGGCGGAAAAATTTGCATACCAAATGAAATCGGAGATAGCCATTTTGTTTTGATTGAGCCAAGGATTCCAAAGAAACTTGAGGCTACGACAAACGATCTAGGAGTTATGAGTGATTTCACGCCTTTGTTCGCTGTAGCTCCCCCTATTGTCCGACTGGGGTGAGATTTTGATAGGTTCTCCCCAAATTGAGCTCTATCATTTGGCCAAGTTTGAAGTTTCTAGGCCTTACGGTTTGGTCTGCACGATCAGTTTTACGGCAGAGAGAGAAAAAAAAATAAAAATCTTAACAATTACAATAGGGTTTCAATGCACTACACTGAAAAAAATGCTACAAAAAATTTTTTAAGGTAAGTGGTTGCAAACAATTTATTTTAGCTACATTTAAATAAATTTAGTTGAAAGTTAGATAAATTTGTTTATTTAAATGTAGTTAAATTAAATTCATTGCAACCACTTACCTTAAAAAAACTGAGTAAATTCAATGAATCATTTTTTTTTTTTCAGTGTACGTGCTTGAACCCCTAATAATAATAATATGTGGTTCAGTGAGTCAGTAACTGCTCTAACTGATTCATGTTTTTTTTTTTTTTTTTTTTGCGTTGGTAAAAAGAACCGTCTTATAGTCAATCATTCAGAAATCGGAATACTAGTCACGTTGTAGCTATATGTTTTGAAGCACTGGAAAGATCTGACTCATAAGATTTATTAGCTCGTGAGTCGGAAGAACGGCTGCCTGACATCATTCGTTTTCAGAACGAGACATTTATTAAAAGAGTCATTAAAAATATTCATTAAAAAGAACCAAATCACATAAGTCATTCGTTATGGACGATGCATTAAAAAGAAGAACCATTAAAGAGATTAATTAAAAAAGAATCAAAACACATGAGTCATTTGTTGGGTCATAGAACTATTCTGAGAATACTGAGTATGGAATTCGCTTTGAAGTAAAAAAGCTAAAACGTTTTGCGCACTTTTTTTTTTTCATTTGGCATTGTTTGCTGCGTATGTTTATAAACAAATATTGAGCGGTGGAACATTTCGATGGAGAGTCACTCACTAGAGACTCGCCATTCTGTTTGCTTCTCCAAAAATCAACCTCACAATAATAGCTCCAAAAGCCCAGTTTCCATAACAACAACATGTGCCCTTACCCGCTCAAAAGAGTTACTGCTTTAGCTACTGTCTCTGCAGGCTGTTGGACTGAGGGGGAGAAAGTGAGAAAGACAGTTTCATTAATTTCTCAGACCTGCATACATTAAACTCACGCTGCAAAGAGAACTTAACAGACATTTCCAAACCACTTCTCTGGCTAACCGAAGTCATTATATAGCTTAAATAATGGTCTTGTTTTGGAGCACAACACACATGCACACACAAGCATGCATACTTCAGTCATCATTGACTACGGAACCTCAGAACACCAGTTTCAGCCAATCACAAGACGGGAAATTCAATCACAGCTCCTCCCACTACAGCCTATGCGGTCGAATATAGAACTCAGGAACTCCAATTTTATTACCTATAATTTGAAGGGCATAATTATTTGAACAAAAAAAAAAAACCTTAAATTTACATACAAAGTCGCTACATGTGACGATTCACGAATACTTTTGATTGGTGTGTAGCTGCGTGAAAATGGCACACTTAGATAAAATAAGATGCAATTAATCATGTCAAAACAACATGCATTAAGATTAATGCCGATCCACTGTATTCTGATCTGATTTGCATCTGTGCTCAATATGAAAACGCCCTGGCTGCAGGTTGCAGCAACTGCTGACTCATCAACTATTAGGCTTATGCAATATGCAATGTAAAAGCGTTGAGAGACCTGACAGGGGCAAACTGTGGGGGGGGGGAAATAGAAAAAAAGATGTAGTTGTAGGCAACTGTATCCATAAACAGTCACCATAACGTTTTGGAGAACAGATGATGTCGTTTCTCACCCAATCGTGTTCAGTCAGAATGAAGCACACCCTAAATTTCCCATCTGCGCTACTAGAGGGCAGTCGAGTATCGCTTTAGACTGCTAACGCCATCCAAACTGGTTTATTTTTAATTTAATTAAAACCAGGTGAACTCACAAAGGCAATTTAGGCGTTTTAGTGTCGGTAAAATTGGTTTTAGCCTCTTAGCTCTGGGTAAATGCGCGGAGCGCCCCTCGAGGATATAGCACAAATGAATTTATGCAGCAAAATCAATGGATGAAATGGATTCAATAGTAATAGCTTTTCTGCACGTTGCTGTAAAACCAATCAAAGGATAGATGAAGCATTTCAGCCGCAGATATCATATAATTGGCCTTCATAAATGGTACTGTGGTGCTCATTCAACTCTCAGTGATTTACCATAAGGACTGAAAAATTGAAAGGACCTCAGACAGAAACAATGACAGAGCACAAATATGACAGGCATTTCATATTCACAGATAGGATGAGGGCATGAATTTGTATAAGAAACATGAGTCAGATGTAAGGTGGGCCGGAGAGTTGCCAGAATGGTCCAAATTCATGTTTAGGAGGAGCTAGGGCTGGTTAACCCTCACATGTCAATGATAAATTAAGCCACACTAATGGGAGGAATATAGGGAGATCATAATAACTGGGAGTTGTGTGTATCATGACAAATGGTTGATGAAAGGACGTCAGACAGACGTCACTCTATCTGTCTCTGTTGCAGTCTGGATCCAAAGTAATCACCTCACAGAAGCTTCAACAACAGGCTCGATGTGTGAACTGTATACAGCTGGAGAAGATCTGACCCCAGGTCGAATTCCCAGGCGTTCCCAGCTCTGGAGATCTAATATAAGCTAATTCTGTGTTCTGAGTGGTTGCTAGTATTGCTGGATGGTTACACTGGTAAAAAAAAAAAAAAAAAGGTAACACTTCATGTATAATGCATGATTATGTATAACTCATGTATAATGCATGACACAGCCTTCATGTATAATGCATTATAAAGGGTTATTAAATGGTATAATGCATTACAATTATTCATAATGTGCTTTATAATACATTATATCTTGTTGTAAGTAATTATAACCAAATTTTAAATGCTTAGTGTAACAATGAATTGATAAGTGTAATGTGGTTACAATTATTATAATGCATTATAAGATGTATTACAAGGCATAATTAATGCATTAAAACTACTTTTATAATGCATTATAAGTAAAGGCTTTAAGTAAAGTGTTACCCAAAAAAATAAAAATAAAAAACTATTCAACACTGAGCAACAGTCATAGTGATGCTTGACTTAGGACTATAAAAGTGTATTTTTATTAAAATAATAAATAAAACTGACAAAAACAAAATGCATGAAACTGCTAATGCTGCACTACAGAAGTTTTTTTATTTATTTATTTTTTTAAATTCCATTAATAAACAGGATTGAAATTCATGGCAGATTGTTCTTTAAATTTTTAATTTTAAACCTTTGTCATTGTCCATCAGCGAAGGAAAAAAAAAAAAAAAAAAAGGTCTGTCAAATCAGTAAACTTACAATTCATTTTATCATCGCATTGCAGTCTGAAGAAAGTATCTCCACAAACGAGGATTCCATCCAAACACAATTTGAACGCCAATACAAATAAAAGAACTAAAACCTTTAACTATCATGTACCTTCTCTTCTAGTTTACCTTGATTGTTCAAGACTTAAAAAATCCAAACAAAGCATACGAGAAACCTTCCAAAACTCATGTACACCAAGAAAATGGTGCAAAACAACAAAAAGAACAAGCCTGTGGCACAAAACACGCACACGATGACAGGAAATGATGACAGGACGCCGTATCAAACATGATGAAGGAAACGAGGCACAAAGTTCATAAGAGTTGAGCTCTCAGTTGGTTTTGGCAGCTGTGTTCGAGGAGAAGTAGATCCTCACATAGACCATAGGAGACACACATCCAAAAAACACTTAAAAAGAGACAAAAACACAGCTAGACTTGAGGATAATTCACCCTAAATTAAACCCTCTTCCCAAAGACGGATGTTCATGTCCAGGATAACACAGTCACCTGTGGTGGAGTGTTAGTGTTCACTAAATGTGTGTGACTGTGACTGTGTAAGTGTGCTTGAATAGTAGCTCACACAATAATTCAAATTCTGCCATCATTATTCAACCTTTTGGAGATATTTTAAAGAAACCCAAGTGGCTCTTTTCCAGTTTATCTCAATTAGCTTCCACTGTATGGAAAAGAGCAGCATGGACATTGTTCAAAGCTTCTTCTTTTGAGTCCCACAGATTAAAGAAAATCATATAAGTTTGAAACAACATGAAGTTGAGTAAATGATGACAGAATGTCATTTCTCAATGAGCTATTCCTATAAATTGAAGAAAGCTTTGTTTGTCCTCAAGCTAACAGCATGGAAATGCTATAAATCAGAACGAGACTAAGAAGTATGAGTGTACAAGAAAATTCAAGAAAGTCTGACACAGCTATGATAGCATGGCAAAACACTGAAGCCGTTGTCCTTGTTAGCAAGATCCTCTCAGCTCTGAATGCTAATGGTGAATTGTGCAGTATTGCAAAGTAGGCTATGTTGTAGAAGCCTAGTAAGAAATTACTAGGTCCTGATATGAATGTTAAGGAAACTAACAAAACGACACAACAAACACAGATAAAATAATTTTTTTTTTCATACAGGGATCCGTCAGCCTCATCAGACTGGTTTTTATCTATCTTCATGAGAAGAAAAAAAAATAAAAATAAAAATAAATAAATAAAATTCAGATGATTCAATGTAACAGGTGTTGTCTCTGTCAGGGTTGTGTAAAAGGTTATGCAAAACTTGGTATAAAATTGCACGTGATACAGTCATAAACGTATATAATATCTGAGTTATTAAATTTTCCATCCTCAACAAATGAGTTGGGGTCTACGGAGAGCCCTATCCTTCCCAAAACACTTCCAAGTCCATCAACCAGGCGTTCCGCCCTTGAAGTCAATAAAAGAACTAAATTGGTAGCATTTATAGTAATAAATAAAATTTTAGCTAGCGCTCAGGCATGCTCGCATAACTTCAATACAAGTCGTATATTTTGGTTGATTCCATTTTGAGGGTGAAAACTATGTGCTTGGACCAAAACGGGATGTTTTTTGCCTCCTAGCTGAATTGAGCAAGTGTAGAGCTAGCATGTGCACATTTGGTTTCACACAATGCTCCAAATTCTTACAAAATGAAATAGTACTACTAAGGGTGTGTTAGAACATTCACAACTGGAAAAGGGATACAGAAAATGGTAAACGAGAAAGAAAAAGGCCCGAAATGAGGAGAAGTTTATCACTAATGCATCTCAAAATGGAAAGGCTAATTGAAGGAATTACTATAAAAGGAATAAATGTTACTGAAAAGACTAAAAGGGGTAGAAAGGGGCAGCAGGGGGCTTCTTTGTACAAACTGCAACCTTCTCCCTAGTCCTCCTGGGCCATGCCTGAGGCACTTGATCAGATCTGTGTTCAAATGGAGCTTGCAGGGGGAGTTGTCAGTCTTTTCCCAATATAGACCCTGTTTTAGAGATACAAGACAAAAGAAAGAGAAATGAAAAAGTCAGACACTTCACTGTTGTTAAAGGAATAGTTCACCCAAAAATACAAATTTAGTCATCATTTACTCATTTACTCATGTCGTTTTAAAACTGTATATGTTTGTTTCTTATGTTGAGCACAAAAGGAGATACTTTGAAGAATTTTGAAGAAACAAACAGTTGTTGGTCGCCAATGACTTCCATAAAGCCCGTTTCCACCGCAGGAACTTCCCCAGGAACTAGGAACTTTGGGCCGGTACTCGGTGTTTCCACTGCAGGAACCATGATCTAAATAAAGTTACGGGTAAAAAATTGCCCCTCAGAAAGTCTCTGCTTGCGAGGCAGTACTTTTTCAAAGGTCAGGAACCTTTCGGGGGTGGGACTTGGGTGCTGAACATGCTCATTGGTTGAGTTCACGCAGCATTGTATTTCAACCACCATTTATTCGCATATTTTTTAAGAAAAAATAAATATTACTTTTATTGTGTCATGAAATGTAGTTTTAAAAGTATTTCAGCCGAAAATGTAGTTGTTTAAAACTCAAATCTGTGGTTTATTTATGAAGACAGCACCTATTTGAAAATGTGCTTTGCTGATTTCAGAGATGTGAGCTCCAGATGATCAGCGGTCGCTCAGTGCTCATGTTTCCCGACGAGAGGAGCTTAACCTCGGCTAGTCCTTCTGACATTTGCCACTGGCGCTGATGTCTCTGTAGTTGTTAAACATGAGGTATAATTTGTTTTGGGTAAATCTAACAGGAAATTTTTGGTCTTTATTATATACCTATTAACATGTTAAAATGAAAATAAATAGAGGCAATGCTGTTTGATATAATATTTTGTTTCATTGTAACGTATGTACATTCCCTGAACTACATTTCTGCGGCTATTAATGTTTAAATGAAAACGAAAAGAGACAGTGGTGTTTGATATCATATTTTGTCTTATTGTAAATACAGTGAGAAAAATTGCAGCAGCGAAGGCGAGCTGACTGACGTTATCAAGTACGCTGTAGTTCCAATTGCTGAATTGGAAATTGTACTTAATATTGAGAAACGCGCGCAGACCTACATCACCAGACTATTAGCCTAATCTTCACGGTACTTTAGACCACGATGGAAACGCAGGCAGCAACAGGTCTGCAGGAAAAAAAGTTCCTGGGACAAATTGTTCCAGGTAATTTTGGTGGAAAAGTGGCTATAGTAACTCCTACCCTACTGTGGAAGTCAATAGGGACCAACAACTGTTTTGTTTCTTCAAAATATCTTCTTTTGTGTTGAACATAAGACAAAAACTCATACAGGTTTAAAACGACATGAGGGTGAGTAAATTATGACTAAATTTGAACTACTGACAATAACTAATAGACCCATTTTACCTGCAAAATTAACAAATGTTTGAGAACAAATGTTTCAATAACTTTAAAGGCATGATGTAGGGAACAAGAAGTTATTTACTTAACGGTCACGGTTTACTTTATGTACTCCCAGAATTTAGCACTTGAAGGCAGTGCTACATATGTGTGAAGTGTGGTTGTGTTTTAAGGAGTATCTACCCGAGACCCAGGACCAGGATGTGGGACAGAAGCAGCGAGGGGATAAACACTTTGAGGAACTCAGCAGAGAAGATGCCTCCTTTCTTCATGACTCCTGTCTTCCTCATGCTGAGAGTCACTGAACGCCGCGGGTGCCGGAAATGAAACTCCCTGTCAAAAAGATAAATCTACCCGTCATCACAACAGCATCATACCGCCTGCAAACTTTGTTTTGAGCCAGAAAAAAACTCAAAACACTATAGGTGTGCCACAAAACCTAGTGAGCTCCCTATCTAGATCACTTGTTAAGGCATCAAATGCATAATTCTGGCATAAGTATACCTTTAAATTCTAAAATGCCACATTCTGATCTAAATTTGGCAATATTGCAGAATGATGTTGGCGCTGATAGCCTTGTGGTCAGTGCAGGGTTATTATAGTTAACTAAAACTAAAAGCATAAAAAGAAAAATATGTGTTAGAACAAAATAAAAATGAATTAAAAAATGGCGAAGAAAACATTTCTCATTTTCATTTAGTTTAACTGGATGTACTAAATCTTAAAGTGAAATATCAAAAATACAAAAACATTAAAATGACAATAGACATAAAAGATTGAATATTAATACAAGCTATAACAGTAGTTAACAGTATGTGCTTACTTAGGCGGAATATTCTCTGGTCTACTTGACCAGTCTGCGACCCAGTCTGAATCCTTCATTAAGATGTCATCATCTCTGATCTTCTCCATGACTTCCTCCTGAGTGGACACACACGCAGGTAATGAAGATAAGCCAGAGTACGTTCTATAAATTACATGATCCACAATGTTCTCAAGAGGAAGTACCTGACTGTCCCTCCTCATGTCCACGTCGAAAATGATCTGGCCTTCATCCTGAGGACTGTGAGGTCGAGGAGGGCTGTGGGAGACAGCAGTTTGAAGTAAGCTAAGAATGGTCATTAACGAATTTTGTATGACTTCAGAAGATCATTTTATGATCATTTGTTGCCATTTTTGTCCCAGCAGCTTTCATTGTATGGAAAAGAGCAACTTGGACATTCTTCTAAACATCTCCTTTTGTGTTTCACAGCACAAATAAAGTCATTCAGGTTTGGAACGACATAGTTTTCATTTCTGTGTGAACAGTGATTGAGAAAACATTAGTCTGTGTACATATGAGAGAGGAACACTGTATTCCTACAGTAAACATCCAGAATCATATGACTCACTGAGTTTGAGGGAGATAAGGGTTATTATGGCCATATCCTATCAGCATGAGGTGACCACGTGCAATTTGGTATGGATGTTTACAGCACAGCTCTCTATCTATGAGGTTGTTAAACTCAAGCTGTGAACTCAGGTGACATTTGCAGATGATTAATATCTACATTTGCAGATGATTAATATATATATATATTAATATATATATATATATATATATATATATATATATATATATATATATATATATATATATATATATAAACGTGGACTATGTAAACAACATCTTAAAGGGTTTGTGTCGTTCTATGTAGTATGCTTTCTCAATTCCACTCATTTCTCATGGTTGGCTTGTGTTAGGTTTGATTATTAGGGTGAGTAGGCCTAAATAATGACAGAATTTTCATTTTGTGGCATACATGAGACATAAATATGGTGTCTACCTGTCGCATGAGGAGTTACTGCGGCTGGATTCGTGCTGGGCATCTAGCAGGATTTTTTCCATGTCTCCATTGTGGATGGAAGATGATGAGGGAACGTGTTCCAGCCCCCCCACCATCCCATCATCCTCCTCCACTACCTGGGCTAAAGGGGGCGGCACTGAGGCAGCGGAGGAAGAGAGAGATGCGGCATTTCTGTTCATCTCAAGCTCTACCCATGACCCTAAAAAAGACATCAAATAACAATCACAACAATAATAAAGCTTATAAAATAACAAAACAAAATATTTTTAATAAAATGTTTTTAGCTATGCAAAACATGTATGGAGTAAATCACACAGAACTTAATATTTTGGTTCATATTTCACCCCAAAATAAAAAGATGGAATTACAGATAAAGCTATTAAGATTTTTTTTCACTGTGATGTGGAAAAAGCACTATTTTCATTACTGTAATGCATAAAAATAACAACATAATATTTACAGTGTATAATATTTATTGCATGGTGCTCATTGCAAAAGACAATGGATAAACAAAACAAAGTCATGATGTAATGACCAAAGATGCCCATGTGATGCAAGAAAAGCAAGAAAATCAAAGTTATTTTTTTATCAGCTTAGAAAGAGGGTGCAGTGTTTAGCTATAGAGCAGATCATTTGAATATTTGCTACTAAAGTTATAATCAAACTGTGCAAAATCATGTAGGAGACAAAAGACTTTTATTTCATATAAATGCTTTTCTTTTAAACTTTCTATATCTAAGCATCCTGAAAAAAGCATATCACGGTTTCCACAAATATATTAAGCAGCACAACTGTTTTCCACACTGATAATAAGAAATGTTTCTTGAGCATCAAATCAGCATATTAGAATGATTTCTGAAGGATCATGTGACACTGAAGACAGGAGTAATGATGCTGAAAATTCAGCTGTGCATGACAGAAATAAATTACATTTTAAAATATATTCAAATAGAAATGCATTATTTTTAATAGTAATAAAATTTCACACTATTACTGTTTATTACTGTATTTGTGAACCAATAAATGTAACCTTGGTCAAAGCTTGGACTTCCATGTAAAAACTGAATAAAATAAAATAAAATAAAATAAAAATAAAATAACTGCAGTGCAAAAAATCTTAACAGTCATAAAACTGGAAATGATATCGCATCCAATGTATCCACCATTCAGTAAGCCTCTGAGACAAACCAAGGCAGACGTGGCAGACGTGGCAGACAGTGGTATTTCCCTGTAAATTGTAGGTGGTCTGGCTTAACTTCTATTTACTGTGTGGTGAAAGGGCAGTAAATGCCTCCCTCTCAGACTCATTACACGCTCACTGATATATGAGTCACACCTGACCCGGCCGCCGCATGCTCTACGTGAGTCTGAGCAGGGACGCACTCCTGAACGCATGGCCTGATCAACACAAACACACAGCCTCCTTTGATCCGTGAGTCAGGGAAGAGCACTAAGCTTCCCGTGTTCCCCTTTCACCCACATCTGTCATGCTGTCTCATCAATCCTCTGTTTACCACAGGCTCAACACAATGCTCTGGTTCCCCAGCGCACGCTGCAGACCAACCAGGATGAGCTAAGTATAAACCGAATGCCTCGCGGGCCACTTCCAGGAAAACAAAAAGAGGAAGACAAAGAAGGTCCACATGAATTCCTTGGGTTGAGCAAACATAGATCATGTGACAAGGGCCTGCTTTGACTCTACTCAGATATATCTTCTGATAAGTATGGCTGAGCATGCACGTCTCCATCCCATCCTGAGGGGGAAACGTGTGAATTCAGCTGCGCTAGAGACGACTGACCTTTGTCTCGATCCACTGACACAAACAGTGTTGCTGTTGCAGCGGGCAAGCTGAACATTCTGGCCGATGGTGGAACATTACTTTGGCTGTCATCAGGGAATATATAGAGATCAAAAGATCAGATGATAGTATTACAGAGGCTCATTTATGAAATGCTAAAGCGTCACGGCTGCAAAGTGATCAATGTGTGGCTCTGGTAGACAAATAATCTATTGGGTGAATCTTACAAAAACAGGCTATATTTAATTTTAAACTAATAAGACAAGACAAGATAAGATAAGATAAGATATAAGATAAGATAAGATAAGATAAATGTTTAAAAAAGGACAAAAATTAAGTCTGGGCATGTTGCTATTTTTTAGTATTTATTATATTTTATTTTTATTTTATTATATTATACTTTTATTAATTCTTATTACACATTCACTATAATATTGTATTAATACAGAAGAAAAAATCAAGTTTGGGATCGGTAAGATTTTTTGTTGTTTTTTTAAAGAAGCCTCTTACGTTTTTATGTAATGTATTCCTGTGACAGCATATCCGATTATTATTGAATTAAATATTATAAATGTTGTAAATGGGTGTTCTACTTAATAACTTTGTTGAAATATATATATATTTTTCGGGTTCTTTGATGGATAGAAAGTCCAAAAGAATAGCGTTTATTTGATAAATCTTTGGTAACATCATAAATTTACTGTAACTTCTGATAAAGTGTCCTTGCTGAATAAAAATATTAAATTCATTAAAATAAACAAACAAACAAACTTACTGAACACAAAATTAAAATTTACATTTACATTTTATTTTTTAATTCCTTTAAAGGAAAATTATGAGAAATAATAAGACACTTAGTGGCGTATGCAAATTAGAGCCCAAACGATATATCGTTTTGCTGATTTTATCGTTCGAGAGGGCTCCTCGATGTGAAGGGATCCCCCGAATTTGGTGGAGATCCGCCGCCACGTTCATGAGATAATGATATCAGCCAACACTTTAACTTCAGTAAAGAGGTCTCTTGTTCAGGCTGCAGCATTCAAGCGTTGTCTTATTCGACCGTAAGTGCCCTGCGAAGTGGACTTCACATGATATTCCGCCATGATTCCAGTTCCAAGGGAACATACACGTTACATTCAAAAGGCTTTAAAGTGCGTGAGATGTGAATTTAAATTGTATTTATTTACAGTGGTATATTGTCACACTTCACACTTCTCTAGTAAGTTTCGTCTGTGTGTGAAGACAGTAGCGCAAATCCATGAATGAATGTTCTAAAGTGAAATAAACTTCAACGGAATAAAGTTGAATGGAATTGAATTGAAATAAAATTAAATAAACTTCACCTTTACTGTTCAGTGCACTGATGTCAGACTCATTTTGGATAATAAAATTTATTGTTAAATGCCCTGCCTCCATTATATATCTTTGTCACGTCATTATAAGTGTTTGATCACCACATTTGAGTGATCATTGCAATAAATGTGTTTATGTATATATATTCTGTTTATGTATATACTATAGTATTCTATATATAGTAATAGTACCAGTCAAAAGTTTGGACACAGGAATGGGAAAGTTTTTAATTAAAACAAGTTTAAAACAAGATCGCCAATAAAAGTTTACATGTTCATTCTGTTCGTCACCTTCTTTTGATTTTATTGAAGAAATATGACCCGGTCAGACCGGACATGTTTTGAGAGATTCATATTAGATCTTTGGCTGTGGGCAAAGTCTCATCATACGTCTTTCAGCTAGCACTCATCGTGGCTGTCTAATACACAGCCAGACGCATCCAAATTGTCAAACAAACACAGTAAGCTGAGCCCACATTTGCCCATCTGTTACACTAAAAGAACCTGGCCAACATTAAGATGTCATTTCACTTTCCCAAGACAATCTCTCAAATTCACGAATTAGCACTAGCTAATGAGAAAGCTGTGGTCATCAAATCACTGCATTGAGATCTGGCCAAGGAAGTCAGCCTCATCTGTGGGAAACCAAAAGCTTTATGAGATAATGGAGCTGTGGTGCTGATGATACAGTTTCAAAATCGAGTGAATGAGAAAAACACAACAGCCACAGAACTCATTGAGGAAATAAAATTGCCTTAAACCAGGGTTATGTGCAGTGTGAAAAGCCTTTGTGTGGCAAGGAATCAGTGTTATTTTAGTATCACTGATACTACTATACTACAATAGTATACATAATAATGTACTATAACAGTTTTGCCAACATTTTAAATAAATTATGTTTATATTTTGTTGAATTGTTTTTTTTGTTTTTTTTTTAGTTTTATCAATTTTGTTGTAAGTTTTTGTCATTTTTTCCATTTTAAAAAAAAATATAATGTATATATATATATATATATATATATATATATATATGTGTATGTATGTATGTATGTATGTATGTATATATATATATATATATATATATATATATATATATATATAAAGTTTCAGTTGTTAGGTTTGGTCTATTTTAGTATTTAATCTATATGAAAATGAGAAATAACTGAAATAGCAATATATGAATTTTATAAATAGTATTGACAGGCCTGTATAATTTTATATACATCATTTTAGTCTTTCTAATTTTCTTAAGCATTAAAAAGCATAATTGTGCCTTTCATTACCATTCCCCGTGCCCTTTTCCTTTTAGAATTAAATGTGAAGGCGAAATTATAATTAATTTGATCTATTTTGCTGTAAAGCCTTAAGGACGTCAGTGCAAGCACCCTCTTCATATATGAAATGAAAGATAGGAACATCAGATAGGCAAACCAAATTTTCTGCATGAGCCAAGAGATCTCCATGCATTTTACACCACCCTTCCTCATGACACAGTTACCTACTTTACACGAACCAAACTGCTGCTAATTCATGATCTCAAAATATCATGACTCACCGCCCTAAACTCACACTCCCAATTCTATTTCCTGGCTTTCTCTCTGACACTTTCCACACGTAGACCACATTCGCTGCTGCTGCTACAAATAGAATTACGAATACTACTATGGTGAAAGCGCAGCTCATGAATATTAACTATGTTCTACTGACACTGCTTGAACTTCCCTGCAGTTTGGTCACGTGGCCTAATTTAAATTCATTAGTCTTTGCCATTAGGTAATTGGCCAGCTTACTAGCGTTCACCGCTCAGTGTCTATCTTTCAGCCAATCAGTAAGGCTTACTGGCTCACTATTAATTAATATTCATGAGTGAATCCTTTCCCATAGTAGATTTTTAACTGGCGTCCTGAACTAGGGTCACAGCTGTGAGGACTAGTGACGCTTAACTAGCTTTGGTCACAGCGCGCACGTCGCTCGCTCGGTATTACATTAATATTGGCTGTTTACAGTGAATGACAGTTTAAGTATACTGCCCAAAATCAGTGGTCTTAATATTTATACAGCGAGATTTCGCTGTCTGCTCTTCGCATTTCAGAAAGCATACCAGGAATTTCAACAATATTTATTAGTCTCCTGTAACTTAATCGCATCTTTAGGAATTCACACTATTTTGTAACCAAAAATTGTATATATAATGACGAATTAACTCATGGATTTTAAATAGCTGGCTGACAAATAATGTTTTTAGCAAATCCACACTGTATGATAATGAACTATTTGTTTATGGTCTGGCTCTAGATGTTAATGGGTACTTTTTTCGCATTCTAGTAATTTTTAAATGGATTTCATACGGTTTTTCGTCTACTACGCCAATTAATTTAAATATTAGTTAACACGTTAAATCTAAATGTCAGAGGCCACTTTCTAGACCAGTTTGTTTGCAACCTCGCAGTTCACACAAAGACCTCATTCGCTGCCACATGCCATACGTTACATGTCAAATTTGAACAAAACACACGCATATATATATATATATATATATATATATATATATATATATATATATAATTTATTATTTTTTAAATGTATTTATTTATTATTTTTTTTCCTGAGCCTCTTCTTATAAGCACACCGGAGAAACACGGGCATGTGTTACATATTTATTACACGAATAAAATTGGGGGTTCAAACATCCACAATCTCCATTATCGAGTTGCTCTAGTTCTCGCCTTGTTGACATCGGCTTAGGCCAGCCTACTGAAAACGTATAGTCACACTATTGGTTTAGGTTCGGGTCAATCACTTTTTAAGACCCGCCTCAACACACAACCTCAACGGCTATTGGACAGAACGCTTGTCAATCAACATGACGCAGTAGTATTACAGCAAAACCCGCCCTCCTTATGGCACAGAAATGTTGACTGAACTAAAAAAAAGAGCATTTTACATGAAGTAAAATAATTAAAAGTATCAAAAAACACCAATACAGACCAGTCAAAGACTTATCTAACAGATTTGATAGATGTCAGTGCAATATAGCGAGGTGCTCCGGTTGTACATACCGTTTAACCCAGGCTCCCCGTTGTTGTCTGCTGGAGCAGCAGCGTCGGACATCGTGGCTCTGTGTAGGGCGGCTTGCATAAGACTGTTAGCACTGCACGAACACACTCTGCGCGCGCGCGCACACACACACACATTTGGACCTGCGCGCTCACGCGTGGCGGAGCCTGATCACGGATCGGACTTTTTGTGGAGGGGTGCTTTTAAGTTCGTTAATAACTGCTTTCAGTGGCTGACCTCAGAACTGTTATGGGAGCGCAGGTTTCCTGCAGCGCTAAAATGACGCAAATGGGTTCATATCTGATAACATAGACACTAACATTATGTAATGGACTCAGAGGACTGCTTATTTATAAAAAAAAAAAAAAAAAAAAAACGCACGTGAATTATGAACGCAGTCTCTGTCAATAAACTTAAAACGCCATATGGCAAGCCCCTTTAACATTTTTTTTTTTTTAAACAAACTAGCATTTGTTGTTGCTGATACTTTTTAATTATTTGCAAGTCATCCAATAATGACCACTATCTTTTTCAATTTCATTAGTAACTTTTCACTTGAAGTAGGTTTTCCTTTGGTCACTAGTACTTTTCCATTATTCATCTATGCCAATTTCCCCCCTCAATGTTACTGGTAACAAATTGCAAACTTTAGCCATTGATTTTTATGTGCATCTATGGTTCAGATAACAACTGTTCACTTTTACGTAGTATGTACTGCAATTGCTGCTAATAACTATTCATGTGCTACTAGTCTAGTACCTATCCTAGTTACTATTAAATATTTATAGCCATCTTGCTATTTCCAGTTTTCCAACCCATAGACTGGTTATATTCAGTAGTTACTACTAGTATTACAAACTACTAACTAAAGTTCTCCCATATTTTGACGTATATTCGAGTGAAACGGCTTATTGAAAAAATGTAACACACTTGGTTCTAGCACTAAATTGGTTGCTGATTGGATGAAGGTAGAAAGCTATGCATGGATGATTTGTTCACAATTAGATCAATAATATGCATTTACAAAATAGATAAGGTTACTGTTATTATGGTTTTCATTTGAACAGTAAAGTTGTCATTCTGACCATTCACTGTAAGATAGTATTTTATATATATAAAAAGAAATGTCTAAGAGTACGATTACACAACAGAGATGTAATAAAAATGAAAAAGTTTGACAGATGAAACAATCCCCATTCACACAGATCCATGAAAAAAAAATAAAAAAAACACTGTATTATCCATGCCAGGCAAATAGTTGGCGATGTCACTTTGTAAAGAAACTACATGCCTGCACATATACCTAGTTATACGTAACATGCATGACATCACCTTTTTCACAAATTTTGTTTTTTATAGTTTACACAGAGACGATAACAGTGCCGTTTTCAAAAACTTTCAATTTGAAACCCGTTTTTAAAAGTTTGCATTTTCAGGCCCTGAAAACATTGTTTAAAGGTGCCATAGAATGGAAAACTGTATTTACCTTGGCACAGTTGAATAATAACAGTTCTGTACATGGAAATGACATACGGTAAGCCTCAAACACCATTGTTTCCTCCTTCTTATGTAAATCTCGTGAATAAAAAAGAACACTGAAAAATAGGTGAATCAGAACATAACACCGACTGTGACATAACAGACGGGATCACTAATAGTTACGCCCCCAACATTTGCATATACCCGCCCATGTTCTAGGCCAGCCGCCAGCCAAACCATCAGAAGCTCTGCAGGTATTGTGAAGAAACAAGCGAGGACAACAGCGAAAATGGCAGATCATGGAAATAAATGTTATGTTCCAGGTCGTGCAGGGGATGTAAAGTGCAGGGATGGGTTGGTGTCTGTATTCAGAAAGGCACGGAAAGCAAATAATGCGTTCTAATAAAATAAGCGAGCCACTAAAGGGACATGGTTAACTGCTGTTAATTTCACTTACCACATAAACAGAGTAAGGAGAGATGTCTGAGGATGATGGCGAATGATTTACAGATCTTGAGCACCGCTGACAAGCATCTGATCTTGTAAAATGTGTGGTAAGTACTGCCGCTCCAAAATAGAGTTCGTGCGATCGCGAATCTCGAAAGCAAAAGTAAAACGCAATCATGCATTTGAAAGCAGTTTCAGTGCCCCACATATTAATAGTGGCTTCCTGATGCCCGCATTTTATATACAGTATAATTACCCGATGATATAACTGCGAGAGAAAGTACTGAAATATATATTTTCCTCCCTGTTTCCTTCCTGCTGTGTGAGCTACTGAAATGAGCCGCACTGTGAAACAGCCAATCAGAGCAGAGCCGCATTTTGAAACAGCCAATCAGAGAAGAGCTCAACATTATTATTCATGACCCTTCCAAATTAGCCAATAACAGACCATTTCATTCTAGGGAAAAATCCTAGGTTGTAAATGCACAAGTAAAACCGTTTCTGGAGAATTTTTTGCCCTTACCTAAGCCACATACCTTCTATGTAGATATCAGAGAACAATTTAAAATATTTTATCAATGCATTCTATGGCACCTTTAAATGAACAGCCAAAACCCATAGAGTTTTCTGTTTTTAGCTGAAAAAAGTGTTGTGTAAACGCCCCCTGACACTATTGAAATAATTAATTACTAAGCAAAATATATACATTTAAAATAAAAGTCATTTTTAGTAAAGCTGCAACTGGTAACAGTGACTAATGGAAATGATAAAACAGCTTGCCATAGATCCCTGGCATGTTGGGGTCTCATTTAGTGGGCTTATTTCTGCCCTCACCATGCTGTATTTTATTTATTTTTTTAATCTGGTATTAAAAAGATCCGATCAATGTTGTTAATGTATTATGATCTTACAAATCTGAGAGAGGATATTTAGGTCCAAAATCCTTGAAGCAACGTTGAAAATCATCATCATATATACAAATGGTCAACTACAGAACATCCCTCATGATTCTCAAAAGTCTTAAATATCCTATATTAGTTTGATGTCACATTCAAAACCTTTTCAGTTTTACACCAGGCATGCTTTGCAAATTCAAAGAAGAGGACACGACTCGTTTAATTGTTTGTTCCGTTTATAAATACCATTTTGATATCATAATCTCTATAATCTTTCTCAACTTGTAACTCTTGAGATAGAGAGAGTGAAGACAGAAATCGGGCATGGATCACAAAGGAAAATAAACCCTGTAAGGCTGAATGACTCGTACATGAGCGAGCAGTCCAACTGGAGTGTATGTGCTTGAACAAGTGTAGATGTTAAACTACTACAGCAAACACGGCAATGTGGTCTGTGCCACAAAAAAAAAATAAAATAAAATAAAAAAATAACAGGAAAAGCTCTTTGGGCCAATGTGATGGTGAGGGTGTGGATATCTGAAAAGAAACAACCGAAAACTTTTGTAGCTGTAATGGAGTGTAACGGGACAGTATGAAATGTAAAAACTAGTAAACTAAAAAAATAAATCTAAAACAAAAATAAAAAAAATAAAAACACATTCTTGAAACAGAATTAAAACAAACTAAACAACTTGGCAGTTTCTCTGAGAAGATTAAAAACCGTTACAATGGCACGAAAAACATGGAGGATTAAAGGACACAGGGACACATCCACATGAGTTCAAATTAGTTTTTATACAGACAACTTGAAAAAAACCAAAGCCAAAAAACAAAAGAAAAAAAAAAAAAAAAACTGCATGATTGAAATCTGTCAGATTGCTGCCCATTTCGTCCCTGGGCTCGGACTTGTGGGTAAAGGGAAAGGGATGGAGGGTACAGACACAGGTTGGCACAACATCACCAGAACAAGGCGCGTTTCATGGTGCCACAGAGGCCGAGGCCAGGTTGCGCTCTTCTCCAGACCAGTTTGAACCAGTTTACTCAGTATTGGCAGCCGCTAGCTGGCTGGACTAGTTCATTCTGTCCTGGAGTAGGCCAAGGTTGGTTATGTGATGATGGTGGCTGTCACAGAAATGATTTTTGCTAGTTCTTTTTTTCATTTTCACATAAAGAGAAAGAGGTTCGGAGGTTTTCTTTCCCCATGACGACAGTATTAGTTCACTTTTTCCTGGAAGATGTAGAGGTTGTTGGTGGTTGCCACGGCAATGATATTTTCCTGTGGGTGCCAGGTGGTGTGTAGGATCTTCTTGTTGAAGTCCAGGCTGTCCACGCTGATCTCATCCTTCTTTCGCTTGCCGCCCGCACAAACCCTGCGTGGCTTCAGGACCTGCCGGGGCTTGCAGCTCTCGCGCGAAGCCTCCAGGGTGACGTCCCGCCGCTGGCTGCGGTCCAACATTCGGAAGAAGTTGTTGTAGGATCCAGTCATCACCACGCTGGGACAAAAGAAGAGAACCGGAAAGACAATACCATTAATAAACCTCACTGTAAACATGATTGGAATTTTAACGGTAAAAGACTATAAAACGCTATGTTAAAATGTTCAAAAGAACAGCATTTATTTGATTATTTTGTCTTGAATGTCACTTTTGATCAGTTTAATGCATACTTGCTAAATAAAAGTATTAATAAAATAATAATTTATATATGCCTATCTATAATGAGACATTTTAGGTAATTTTACAGTAAAATACTGTTAAATGTAGTTTTTAGAAGTGAAAAAGTACAAATTACCTTATAACTTAGTGACAAAACGTAAATTGATATTACCTGAATCCCAGCTAACATTTGCTTTTACATTGAAATAAGTTTCATCTTTCATTTTTTTTTTCCTTTTTTACAATTATGTACATTAGTGTTTTGATACACCTTGCATTAAATTAATGTTTATTGCATTATTTTAGTGACATGTTTGTCATCATGGTGGTGTTTTGTGTTTGTTTACACGACACTGAGCGCACCTTCTATATATTAGCATTTACCTCATCTTGTGGAAAAAGGTACTGAAAACCTTTGATTTCTCTTTATCAACTTCAAAAAAAATAAAAAATAAAAAAAAAATAAAATAACGTTTCAGTTTATGAAATAATCAGTATCGGTATCGGCTCCGATCTGGCATTTTCTGCCGGATTGGGTATCGGTCGGACAAGACCAATCCAAATCCGATATTGTGCATATATACTATTCTGTGACGATCAGGTTCAGATCGGATCAGTTTTGAAAAAATAAATAAATAAATAAAATGGTATCGTTGCATCCCTATTTTGTTTTTTTAATTAAAATTCACATAAACTTGTTTGTTATAGTGCTGCCTCAGCTAGTTCTTGGCTAGTAATGGGAAAACTGCAGATTTCTAGGAATGGGACAGATGGTTGGCTAGTAGTCCAATTATAGGCCTGATTGAAGTTGGTTAATAATTTAGGTGAGGAAGAGCGCGTTCGATAGCACTAACGTGTCTTCATGACATGCTAACCCAATCTTCCACTGCCCTTGACCAGCATTCAGTCTGTCTGAGAGCGATTAGAGGTTCCCTCCAGATAAGAGCCAGTCTGGGCCCCAATGGAGTCACGCAGGCTCAGTGGATGGCCTAAATGTTGACTACCACATTACTAACTGACAGACGGTCAGCTTTTACATCTCAAAACTTCATCTTGAAGAATTCATCTCATAACTATACATGGCAGTTTAATGCTTTCTTCTACATTTTACCCTGCTGTATTTTCTGAAAGCATGCAAACAAAAAAATAAAGCTAACTTGATAGAACCGGAAATATTTCCGTACTCTCCTAAACTCTTTGTTATTCATAATTTATTTACAAGCTAAAATGATGACTTCCTATATTTCAATGTAGCTATAGTATAATGAATCTAAAAATAGCTATTATGAACTACCTTTTAAATGTTTGGTGTTGGTTACATTTTTAAAAGACTTTTTTGAAGTGTTTTATGCTCACAAAGAAACAATAGTATTGTAAAATATCATTACAGTTTAAAATAGCTGTTTCTACTTAATATATTTCCAAAAAGTAATTTATTCCTGTGATGCAAATCTGAATTTTCAACATCATTACTCCAGTCTTCAGTGATCCTTCAGAAATTGTTCTAATATCCTCATTTGCTGCTTAAGAAATATTTCTTACTATTACCAATGTTGAAAACAGCTGTGCTGCTTAATATTTTTGTGGAAACTGCAATACATATTATTCAGATTCTTGGATGAATAAAGAGTTCAACTGAAAAATATGAAAATCATTATGGATCCCTAAATTTTTAAGAGTACTACAGAGCAATACCTGTATGTGAATCTTGTCTCCTGATTTTGGGGGGGAAAAAAAGATGTAGCATTTTGTGGGAAACTAGTAGTTTAGAACTGGAACAACAACAGAGCACCATTTTTACTCTGCTGACAAATGCAACGTCGCTGATTCCAGAAATTCTTGTTTGACTGACACTTTTATATGAGTCTGAAAGTGTGAGCTAGTGATACTTTTAAGTGTTTAAATTTAGGACACTTTTCTATTATGTAAATGATATAATACATGCTTGTGAAAAGTCTAACCTGTCATTTCCGTTCCAGCAGCATTCGAACTTATCAAAGATGCAGTCGTTCTCATAGAGAGAGCACAACTTACTCCTGAGGTACTCGTGGACCTGCGGAAGACAAACACACAACACTATGATCTCCAGTAATAACATTCACTGCTGTGTCAGAGGCAATGAATCAAACTTGATGCTCATGTACAGAAAAATGACTCCGTAATCCATGCTGACCTCATCTAAGCCATGAACGTTAATCAGAAATATCTGGGTGTGTCAAGATACTCCCAATCGGTTGAGGCAAAATTGCAGACTTGTAGGTTCAACCTTAATCCTACACTTTTAAACAGTGCAGGTAGCGCCCCCTAATGTTGACTAAAGTAGTATTTTCATACATCTACTGGAATTTTATCTTTTAAAGTGCCCCCATTATGGATTTTTGAAAATTACCTTTCATGCAGTGTAACACAGCTCTAAGTGAATGCAAACATTCTGCAAAGTTTTAAATCTGAAAGTGCACCGTGTATAAAGTTATTGTCTCTCAAAAGAAAGAGTCGACTCTGAATCATTGAAACGAGTCGTTTTTAAAATGAATCTTAAGCCGTTTCATGTTGACGTCAACATGAAACATTAGCATATTGCCTGCCCGCCCACTTGTTGCCACCATAGACATATATAGACGCCCTATTTGACCGCTCCAGGAACGTAGATGCGGCTGCCATCTTGGAATGGTCCACTTGACGTCATTCACCATACTGTAGGTTCGCAGACCATCGGCTGTGCAGGATTGTGGCATCTTTCGAATATTCAGGGATTACTATGGTGAATGACGTCAAGTTACAATATGGCAGACAGTTTGCGTACAGCGGCCCATAGAAGCAGTCGCTAATGAGGCATCTACGTATATATCTATGGTTGCCACTAGGTGCTGCTTTTGGAGTGTTTAAAATAGCGGTTTCCCTGGTAACGGCTGTACACAAAGCAGCACTGCACACTGCTTTAAATGAAATCGACCAATCACCGCAGATTAGCGTCACGCAAAGGAGGGGTTTGGAAAAATGAATCGTTGAGCAAATCATTTGGGAGTCGTTGAGCAAATAAGGTAAAAATAAATGCATATTATAAGAAAATGAAAGTGTTTTTTGACCTGGCATGCATTCAACCTCCAGGACAGCAACCAATCTGGCTTCAGAAGTGGACATTCGATCGAAACTGCCTTGCACTCAGTTGCTGAAGCCCTAAGCCTTGCCAGAGCAGCTTCCAAGTCTTCATTAAGCCGCGGTCACACTAGCCTTTGAGCATGCGAAATTCCCTCGGATGCTGCAACGGTCGTGATGTGACGTCATGCTCTGCAGCGTCTTTTTAAAAAGTTAAATTCAACACGACAAATAATAATACATCTAAAATGTAAAAACATACAATCTACTACACTTTCCCGCAGCGCTGCAGTTTTAATTTTATGTTCTTTTAATTCAGCTACGAGGTCATGCTGTGATGTATCGATCTGCCGTTGGTCACACGGTGTCACGTGATGCGAATTCGCAGGGCAGAGTTCACCAAGGTTGAACTTTGGAACGCAGCGAAATGTGAAAACTTTTTGCACGGGCTTGCGTTTCCGGTCTGACGCATTTGCATGCGTATGAATGGAAGTCAATGGAACGAAAAGTGCAGTATGACCGCCCCTTTACTTATCTAGCTGGATCTGTCTGCTGCTTTTGATACAGTCAACCACCAGATCCTCCTGTCAACCCTATTGAGAAAGGGCATCTCAGGAACCGCACTCCAGTGGTTTGAGTCTTTCCTCTCAGATAGGTCCTACAAGGTATCTTGGAGAGCTGAGGTATCCAAGTCGCAACATCTAGCTACTGGGGTGCCTCAGGGCTCAGTTCTTGGACCACTTCTCTTCTCTGTCTACATGACATCACTAGGTTCTGTCATTCAGAAACATGGCTTTTCGTATCACTGCTATGCTGATGACACTCAACTCTTCCTCTCATTCCATCCTGATGATCCGACGATAGCTGCTCGCATCTCAGCACGTCTAACAGACATTTCTTGCTGGATGAAGGACTGTCACCTTCAACTCAACCTAGCTAAGACAGAACTGCTTGTAGTTTCAGCAAACCCATCACTTCATCACAATTTCACCTTCAAGTTAGACTCATCAACCATAACCCCTTCAAAAACAGCCAGACACCTTGGAGTTGTGATTGATGATAAGATGAATTTCTCAGACCACATTGCTAAAACTGCCCGGTCCTGCAGATTTGCTTTATACAATATTAGGAAGATCAGGCCCTTTCTTTCGGAACATGCAACACAACTCCTTGTTCAAGCTCTTGTTCTGTCCAGACTTGACTATTGCAATGCTCTCTTGGCAGGTCTTCCAGCCAATTCCATCAAACCTCTACAATTAATCCAAAATGCCGCTGCAAGATTAATCTTTAATGAACCGAAAAGAACGCACGCCACACCTCTGTTCATCAATTTGCACTGGCTACCAATAGCTGCTCGCATAAAATTCAAGGCATCAATGTTTGCCTACAAAACCACCTCTGGCTCTGCGCCCCTTTACCTAAATTCAATACTTCAGACCTATGTGCCCTCTAGAAGCTTGCATTCTGAAAGTGAACGACGCATTATTGTGCCATCCCAAAAAGGCACAAAATCACTTTCACTGACTTTTTGATTCACTGCTCCCACCTGGTGGAATGACCTGCCCAACTCAATCCGAGCAGCTGAATCCTTAGCCATCTTCAAGAAACAGCTAAAAACACATCTCTTCCATCTTTATTTGACCCTCTAACTCTATCACTCTCTATTCTAATTCTATTTTACTTTATTTAAAAAAAAATTAAAAAAAAAAAACCACACACGTACCCTTGACCCTCTATCAATTGCATATTTATTCTGCTACTTTTTCTTTAAAAACTAACACTAGCTTTCTTTTTTCTATTCTACTTTTTCTAAAAAAAAAAAAAAAAAAACCTACTTAAATCTACTTGTTAAAAAAAAAAAAACAAACACCTGTTTCTTTTTTCTATATTCTATTTACTTGTTTTCTTTTAAAAAAAAAAAAAAAAAAAAACAACAACAAAAAAAAAAACAAACAAACAACCTTGCTATGTGTACTGCGTTTAGTGGTGTGAATCGGCACTGGTTTCACAATTCAATTCGATTACGATTATCATGTCAACGATTTGATTCAATTCGATATCACGATTATATCAAATTTATTTTGTGCATTTTTATTAAATTATATATAAGCAGACTACTTTTTAAAAATAATTATGTTAATTAATTAATTAATTAATATATAATTAATTATTGTTAAGAATTAAAAGTAAATATAGCTTCAAAACATACAAGCAAATAAAGTAATAAAGGGGGGGGAAAGACAATTACAAGTGATAAGCAAAAAACACTTTCAGTATCTGGGAGTGCTTTAGGTATCAAAAGTTTACAGATAATCATAGTTATGGGTTTTCCTTTTATCCTCAGCATTATTACCATTTGATTATTACTGATGAGATAATAGACACTGGCAGCTTTAATAGACTGCATTCACACTAATGCACAAATCTATTTTGACATATCAGATGTTTTGTCCTGTTCTAAAAACATAACTGACTGTGTTTGCATCAATTTCGTAACATAAAAGTAGATGCAAGTGCATTTAACCGCAGCCGCGAGCTTCAGGACAAACAAATACAATGCGCACGTGAAAGTCTGTCAATACGTGAGTTTTGTGTAATCTAAATACGTACTGCATTCCAAACGGCAGAAATGAAAGCGTAGCTATCTAAAGTAAAAGACTAAAATAACAGCGAGTTGAAGCACTGTCAAGCAATGCACACGTGTCTTACAGCGCATATTCTGTGCAAAGAAGCCGCCGCGATTGTCTCTATCGCACACACCTGCCATATACGGGAAAAAGCCAAGCTCAGATTTTAAAACAGAGAGTGCATTTTTAATACTCGCGTGACAAGCACGTATGCGAATGACGTCATAGGCTATAATCGATTATGGTCTATTACTGCATCGATGCAGAATCGTTCACGTCCGCATCGCGATGCATCAATTAATTTCGACACCCCTAACTGCGTTAGGCTAAACGAGACTTGTCATATCGCTTGCATGTTGTTGCTCTTTTGTTGTTTCTATTGTCCTCTTTTCTAAGTCGGATAAAAGCGTCTGCTAAATAACTAAATGTAAATGTAATGTCAACCTGTTGTTGGAAACTCCCAAAACCAAAATTTTAACCTTTCATAATAGGGGCACTTTTAATAGGGGCACTTTAAATTTCTGTTTGGAGTGCTGAATGAGTGACAGCAAAACCCAGAAGACAAATTTAGTGATTTACTGCGTTAAGCTAACTGAGACTTGTCATAGCACTTGCATATCATTGCTCTTTTCTTTTGTTTATTTTGATTGCTTCCATCCTCATTTGTAAGTCGCTTTGGATAAAAGCATCTGCTAAATGACTAAATATAAACGTAAATGTAATTTTCCATGGATTTTCTTGAGATTTTCCTATGGGTTTTTATAAAAGGGTTTTTCAGTTCATAAGTAAAATAAGGTTTGTGGGAAACGTAACTTGATACTTGGATGTTTTGTTGTAAAACGTAAACTAAACATATATACTTTTTACAAACATACATTTTAAAGTCCCCCTGTAGTGAAAATCAAGTTTTTTATGTTGTTTATTTGTCTATGTGGTGTTTTTAATATGCTTTTAGACAAACCATGCACCAATCCATTAATCAACACTATTGCTGAGTATTTTCTCCTTAAAACTGTAGTTTCCCAAAGACTGACCCAGAAACTCGGTTTGAAACAGCCCTCGGTTTGCTACGTCACAAAATTCAACAACCAATCACATTAAGGGATCAGGCATGTGATCAGCTAGAGACAAAAAAGAAGGAAAATCTGACCACGCCCAAAGTCATGCCCACAAGCCACGCTTCCAGCACTTATTAAAAAAATACATTTTAGCACATTGAAAAGATATATCTTATACTGTAAGAATACATACTATTGTACTGTTAAAATAAAAAGCAGCACTTAATAATCATGATAACAATATAATATAATATATTATAATTAAGTACTACAATATATTATAGTAAAGTATATAGTATATAGAATTGTTATTATTATTAAAGTACCTGCCAAAAGTTTGGAAACATTACAATTAATGATTCTGAAATAAATATCTTCTGCTCATCAAGGCTGAATTTATTTGATTAAAGCAAAAAAAAAAAAAAAAAAAAAAAAAAAAAAAAAAAAAAAAAAAACAGCAATATTGTGAAATATAATTACAAATTAAAAAAAAAAGTTTTCAATTTTAATATATTATAAAATGTAATGTTATTTCTGTGATGCAAAGCAGAATTTTCTTCATAATTACCCCAGTTTTCAGTGTCGCATGATCTTTTATAAATCATTAGAATTTATTTGACTCTCAAGAAACATTTCTGATTATTATCAATGTTGAAAACAATTTTGCAGCTTATAAAGTTTAATGAACAGCATTTATTTGCATTTATCAAATATATTAATTAAATTTGCTAATGCATTTACTAAATAGAAATCATTTTAAATGTCTTCACTCACTTTTTTTTAATCAATTTCATGCATGAATAAAATTATTAATTTCCCTCTCTTTTTTAAATCTTATACAATTGTTTGAGTGGTATCATTGTTTCCACAAAAAAAATTAAGCGCAAAACTGTTTTTAACATTTATAATAATGAGAAATGTTTCTTGAGCAGCAAATCAGCATATTAGAATGATTTCTGAAGGATTATGTGACACTGAAACTTCTCTTTGTAAACAACAACAGATTTATAAACGTTTCTAATGATGAATCTTGTGTTCCTAAATGCAAATTAAAGCGGCTCAAACCAATCGCAGCACAGCGCAGCAGCACTAACAGTGAATCGAAACTAAAAACAGTACTGTAACAGCAGACATGTAGCGCGGCAGACTATAGCCTGTTATATAATTACATCACAACTGTTGGGAGTTTTATGACAGCACTAGCAATCTCAAATTCTCACCGCCATTCATAGAAATTTACCGGGTCGAGTAACACGTTTCAGCGCTGATTCTACTCTCATCTGGCGCTTTGAATCATTTGAACACTTTTAACTGTCCTGCAGATGGCGCCGCGAGCTCGTACAGCGCTCTCAGGATCATTCCATCCATGTTTTAGAAAACAATCTTTTCCCAGTTTATTTAGGTAATATCTCAAGGCCATTTGCATGATTTTAAGCATCATGCAGTAAAAACATGGTTTTATCAGTCATTATCTGTGTATGCCACTGTTTTGCATTTACTATAGTTCCTCAGGAGGCGCCGGCAGGCGGGGCTAATTTTCATATTCATAGATCCTACAGTAAATGAGGCAAGGGTGTAGAGTTACATTAAAGCTATTTTAAGGCATGAGAAAAATATTTTCACAAGAAAAAAACATTTAAATTTTGATTTTGATGATCAAAGATGAGTTTTAAGGGTTAAAATATTTGACTACAGGGGGACTTTAAGAAAATGCACATAACTGCTTCGAAATTCACAATTTTGGTATGGATGTGTCAGAGCAAAATACCCATGTATTGTCAATTTACATTTACCACATTAAATATATACTTTACATTCTAAAATGTTGATTTTCTACTCAAGAATCATATATGAATTTTGATGGGGAAAACAGTTGGCTGCTTAGTATTTTAGTTGAAAGTGATTTTTTTTTTTTTAAACCAATATCATGTTTCCCAGGATTCTTTGATGACTAGAAAGTGTGCGTGCGTGTGTGTTAGGGGTGGGAATCGCAGGGTACCTCACGATACGATATAATCACGATACATGGCTCACGATAACAATAATATCACAATACAGCGATTCTGCTATAATTGATATATTTTTAGAAAATCCTATAATGATACATCACGATATCTGTCTAAACAAAATGCCTGTGAAAAGGTTAAGTGCAAGTTTTCTTTCTTTATTTAAGTCCAAACTGTTAGAAAACAGCAAAAAAAGTTCTGTAAATCAATTTTAACATGTTGAGTAGGCTAAATTAATCGTTTTATTCTTGGACTTTTTCTCTGTGTATAAACAAACACATTTAACTGCTTATCAAACAGATAGATTATCAAATAGATAGATATAATATAAACCTGGTACATTTCAAAATTTACCTGGAGTGCTTTCTCAACCTTTCTACTCCTCTTATCATAAAAACGTTGCCCCACATGAAGAAATAGCCGTTCACAATCACATCACGTCTTTTGCGCGCTCAGGTTCGTTATTTCAAATGTAGATGCGCAGCAAGCACACACACTGCACACTTCTGCACCGCACTGTGGCTCTGACAAGGTTTTGTTTCGTCCTTCATGCCAAAGGTGCAGATTTATGTTTCTGCCGGTCGGTGCCCACTGTTTTTCACACTGCATAACGCGCGCTTGTAATATCTGAGAGAGAGGGAGAGCATGCAGTTTTGTTCACATAAACCTGGACACACCGGCGGCGCTCTCTCTCACTCATATAGTGAGGGAAATCCACCTGCGATCCGAGCGGAGAGATTACTCATGAACTGAATATACGCTCTGCAATAATAACGTGATCGGTGCCTATGGTCCACCCTGATAGCTGTTCTGGGGCAGTTCTTTAGTTTTCATCTCCGTAAACATATATATAGCAGTAAAGCTAATACAGTGGCTGGAAATCTGTTTATCCTTCAGTTCTTCGTGCTTCCCCATCTTCATAGAGAACACGGTTCATGGAACTTGCTCAGAGTCAGAGCGCTTTTGGAAAGAAGCTGGAAATGGGGCGGCCGCGATTTTCACGCATTTTTAGATGCTGTGAACAGGGAAATCTATTTAGAGCACCTTATTGTATTAATTAGAATATCGATATTTGGCACCAGATATCGATTCTCATATCGCATGGAGAAGGATCGCGATATATCGCCATATCGATTTATTGTCCCACCCCTAGTGTGTGTGTGTCTATCTATCCATCCATCCATATATCTGAATATCCATCTTACATTTTTCTTTTAAATGACATTTTTTTAATAAATCAGACTCCTGTTTAGGTTCAGTAATTTTAATGGCAATGATAATTTTATTAGTCAGTTATTGAAATGCCTTATTTCCAAAAATGTCGCTTTAGTCAATTCATTGGATTTTAACAAATATAATTATCTTTTGCAGCAAAAAAAAAAAAAAACCTCCAAGTCCACCTCTTTGGACAAGACAGTAAACAGTTGCAAAATCACTAAATTAAATAAAAGTGGTTTAATTTTTAGGTGACTTAACCCTTTAATACTTTTTTATTATTATGGAAATATGAAATTATTATTTTTAAATGAAATGAAATACTACAAATAATAATAATAAAAATTAAAAAAAAAAAAAACTGCCAGTGGATGGCTGTAAATATCTTAAGTCATTCATTTCACGATTCATGATTCAGTCATAATTCATTCGACTGGTTTAAATGGGCGATTCATTCAGGAATGAAGTAAATGTTTATGGATGGGCCATTAAATCATTGGTTCACCCATTCATTCAAAATGCGGATTCATTCAGAAATTGTGCATTGCTTGGAAGCTCTGCTGTGGCTTTATAGGTAATATTTTCATTGGAAAAATTGAGCAAAAACAAATTAAATGAAGACTGCTATAGCTAGCTACACTGTCCATTTATGAACTCACCTGGTATGTCTCAACGGGTCGATTCTCCATGTTGAGATCCCAGATTTTGACAGACAGGTAGTCTCGGGTCATCATGTAGCGGCCGTTGTGACTGAACTTCACGTCTGAGATAGAGGAGATGATTTCAGAGAAGAAAGAGCGGTTGCTGGGGTCCTCAGGTTCTTCGAACACTAGAGAAAGCAAAGAAGAAATTAACACTTTTATACGACTAACACATGACATCACAGTATATACTATTTGGAAAACAATCAAATTGGATTAAGTGGCATATATGATGCAGCCAGCTCATATAACTCACATTTAGAGTGCTTGTCACAAAGTGCTGATGCACGCATGTCACATAGGCGGATGGTGCCTTTGCTGCTGCTGTAGACAAACGTGTTACATTGGTGAGGGTGGAACTCTGCAGCTGTGATCACCTCCGTCAGCTCCTCCATGTTGGCTGGTTTTATGTCCACAATGTCTGATGCAGAGTTAAAGCCACATAACGTCGCTGAACTGGCACACTGAGAGGTGTCAGGAGACATTTCAACATGACATTCACAACCCAAATCAACAAACACCCAACAATAATGCTCCTTCATATCCTCCAAAATAATTCCTATTTCACTTTATAGGATACTGAAGCTGCGGTCTGTGATCTCTAAGTGCCACAGGTTGATGCGAAGGTCGTCTGCAGACAGATAGGTCTCATTGTCGCTGTTGACCGAGATGGAGTTGATGTGGTAGGTGTGGGCGTTGGCAAAGACTCGCCGCGGACTGGCCTCCACCATGAGATCCATAGGCCTGAATACTGGCACCTGCACAAACAGGTCACATGCTCATTTGCCATTTCAGCCACACATAATTGCTTTTATGAATATATAACAGTCATTGAGAGCAAAAACACAAATGGAGAGCAAATATACACTAACTTTCAACATTTGGGGTTAGTAAGTTGTTTTTTTTTTCAGCAAGGATGCATTGAAGGGAACGATTATTTTGATAATCGATTAGTTGACCGATTATTTTTTCGATTAATCGGGTTAAAAAAGCCGATTTTTTTTTTTATTATTGATAAAAACACTTCCACATTCTGCCCAATGTCCTTCGAACAAACGTGTCAACTGAATGCTATGACAACAGTGCTTAACAATTTATTAGACCACCTGTCACAATAAAGAGAAAGCACAAATCTTTTGGGAATCTGTCAAAACATTATTGGAATCTAAAAATGTCATTGTCATTTATTGGGCAAAAAACAAATCAAGTAGGCTAGCATTTATTCACAATAACAAAAATGTCCTCCTATGCCTTTCATAACAGCTTGCATTCTTGCTGGCATTGTTTATGTACTTTTTGACTGTAATTGGGTATCTTAAAAAAAAAAAAAAAAAAAAAAAAAAACTATATAGTGCTTGACTATTTTTTTCTGCCTTTTTTTCATAGATAACAGCAATCATTATATTATTGCTCTAGAAATAGCCAACTACTGTTACTAAAGAACATATTGGAGGACTAACCAATACAGAAAGCTAAAAAATGATTTTGGTAATCACTAGGGGTGTCCCCGACTAAGGATTTTCATAGTCGAATTGGAATTTTCAAATCATACTGATAGTAGACTGATAGTCGAATCATATATTTGGGGGCGGGGCCAAAATACATTTCCAAGAGTCAAGTCAGACATTCGACAGTCATAAATACACAGAGAAAATGTGTAACGTACGCCTCGCAGATACAAACAGGGTAAATAATGTTTTATGTTTTGATTAAAAGATAGTTAACATTAAATGTCAGCGAAACCCTTAAGAATTCACAACATTTTTTTTACAATAGTGCTCTCATTATAACGTTATGTATATGTTCGTAGTTACAACGTTCTGCATTTCTGTTTTGAGCTGCTCGCGCTGAAGATGACCAGTAGAATGAAGCATATGATACCAGGTTTTTAATCAATGGGATTTAACTCATTTATCTCACATAGAATACGCTTCGTTATTTATATAACATAACGTTAATATTACGACTTATAGGCTATCTGCACAAAATGCCCCGAATGCACATGAACGCGTCTGCGCGGCTCTGAATGAACTCCTTTTGTGGACGCGTTCTTCACGCAATAACATGCAGAAACACAACTAAACACTAAAAAAAAATAAATAAATAAATAAATGAAATAAAAGCACAGCATTTTATTATAATAGTGTTCTCATTATAATGCTATGTATTAGGGATGTGCGGGTCTAGTCGACTAAACGGTACAGCTCCTGCTAGTCGACACTGAAATCAATAGTCCATTACACGAGAGCAAAAAAAAACAAACAAACAAACAAAAAAAAAAAAAACATGATTTTATCATTCAAATTACCATCATTTTAACGTTTAACGTTAAATGACCACGTGAAGAACCAGCAAGGTGTGGGATTATTTTGAATTAGAAGGAAACGGAAAAGTTTTGTGTAAACTGTGTAATGTCAAATTGGCTTACAATAACTCTACTGGAGCGATGCGTAATCATATTCAATACAGGCACGTATGCGTTAGCTTGGAGGTTAGCCAAAGCCAGCAAATGTCAATCATGTCATGTACACTACAACCTGCCGCCGCTGCGGTCCGCGATCCCATCCGCGCATCTATTCCTCTAAACGAAGACCCACTTCGGTGGTGGTGCGGGATTTCCAGGCTCTTTTCGAAACTGTCTGCTTGCTTGTAGTTATCTCTGCGTGCCTGTGACTTCAGTTCCTGCTGAGTGCTGTTTTTTTTTTGTTTTTTTTCAAGTGCAGAATCGCCTCTAGTCCCATCTTTCGCCAGACCATGTTAACATGTTAAATTCACTGAACAAATGTGCATAGTCTGAGTGAGTAAAACGAGCTTTGTTTTGTTTTTAGACAATATAGCCAACATGAAGTACATTTTTAAAAGCCGTTTTAATGCTATTCCTTGATAAACTTTCCTATTGTTTTTGACTTGTTTTAATATGTTGGCTAACGTTATATGAAAATGAAGAATTCTGTCAGTCTATTGATTGATTTTCCATTTCTGCATTGCTCCAGTCGATCTGAATAAATAAGCTATTCATTGGTTAATGTTGAGTGTATGCTCTTGCTTTTTTTCTGTTTAACGACCGCCTAAAATTAAATGATGATAACGCGAGGCAAGCATATGACATAATCGTGACCTATTTTTGGCAGAATTCATTGAGGGATTTGAGAGTGTGATTCAAAGAGGAAGTATTTCAAGTGTAGGCTGTTATACAGACACACGCAGAGTTTTTTTTTTTTTCTTTTGCCATTTTTTTGTGGGTTTCTAGCTTTTAGACTAGTCGGAAACAAAACTTCCGTTTAAACGTCAGTCAAATTAGTCGTAGCGCACATCCCTACTATGTATATGACAGTGCCAGTCATAGTTATTAATATTCTGCATTGTTGTCCTGCTCACACCGCGCGCTGAAGAGATAATCACCGTATAGTACTACAAAGAAGTGCTTTACTGTAGTGTAACTCAACCAAATGCATCTTATACGAAATAAATAATATATACACGATATAAATAAACCGACTGAAACGTTTTGAAATCACTTGTTGTACCCTACCTGATCGAAAAAAAGTCTTCCACTCTGCCGGTGTCAATTTGAGTCTTGTTAAAGATTTAAATCCCTGCCGCCAAGATGCTCCTCTGTCGGTGACGGATTAGAAAGTGAAACTTAAATCTATAGGGGAAGTTGGATTTATTCACGCACGTCAAAATATTTATTTAAAGCTTCTTTCAAGATTCTTATTTACACCATTATCATAATAGGCTGTATATTAACTTATTGGGAGAAAACCGGTAGCTCAATGTGAAATCAGACACTGAGCACCCCCATATAGCCAGATTTACTATCAGGATGGACCTTTATGCAAAAATGGAAATGCTCGCGTGAATTTGTGACATTTACAGAAAAGGATATGTCCATAAACGGAAAGTTTTTGTGCTGAGGATGAACACGCATCTGTCAAAGCGCCTGACAGGGCAAGCCATTACGCTAATGCATTAGCTTAAAGTAAAGCTGTAAAGTTTAAAATAAAGAATTCTCATGTTTTGGGCAGCTTGGATCACGTACCTCTCCCGCAGCATATCATTCTGTTTCCTCCACTATTTTTAGATGCATTTTGTTGATAGAAATGCCTTATTCAGTGCTGTAATTTGACGCGACTGGCTGAAGTCGGACGTGCACTGTGGGCAGACCCGACTAATCGATAATGAGAATCGTTGTCGATTATTTTCATTATCGATAATAATCGATTTTATCGATTAGTTGTTGCAGCCCTAGAAATTCTGTCATTAATTACTCACCCTCATGTCGTTCCAAACCCTTAAGACCTTCGTTCATCTTCTGTACACATATGAAGATATTTTTGAAATCTGAGAGCTCTCTGACCCTCCATAGACAGCAACACAGTGGTTTAACTGTAAATTTTATGAAGCTAGGAGAATACTTTTTGTGCGCAATGAAAACAGAAATAGAGCAAGCAGACAGGATGAGGAGGATGAATAAAGTTTTTATTTTCATTTTCTTTGCGCACAAAATGTATTCTCCTAGCTTCATAAAATTACGGTTGAACCACTGATGTCTTATAGACTATTTTACTGATGTCCTTGCTGCGTTTCTGGGTCTGGGAACGTTTCAGTTGCGTTGCTGTCTATGCAGGGTCAGAAAGCTCTCGGATTTAATCAAAAATATCTTAATCTGTGTTCCGAAGATGAACGAAGGTCTTACAGGTTTGGAACGACATGACAAAATTAATGACAATATTTATTTTTGGTGAACTGTCCCTTTCAAATGATTGATTTATTTGAATTTTATGCCACAAAATATTTCTATATCAAATAAATCCTGCTCTTTTGAATCTTCTAATTAACTAAATGTATCACAGTTTCTAAAAATATATTAAGCAGCACGACATTTTCTGCATTGATAAAATTTCTTAAGCAGCAAATCAGCATATTAGAATGATTTCTGAAGGATCGTGTGACGCTGAAAACTGGAGTAATGGTTGCTGATACAGTTCTAAATTGTAATAATATAACAAAATATGATTGCTTTTACTGTGTTTTATTAAAGAAAAATGAGAAAAATATTACTAACCTCAAATGTTCGATTGGTTGCGTAAATGCATAAAAACGGTTATAATATTCACTAATCTTCGATTATTATAACATATGGGTAGATTTTTACATCAATACCATGTTCTTGAGTAGGGCTGCGATGATAAATCAATGCAGAATCAATTCGTGGATTGATTCTTAGATCTTCCGAATTCTCTGTGGAATCGATTCTGAGCTTAGATTTTAACAGCAGATGGCGCTCTAATCTAGTTTTTATCTGCACACTCAAATGCTCATGAAGAAGAGTGCTAAAGAGCACTTGTGTGTTCCGCGGAGTCATGTAATTTCACCTCGGCTCAGAATGCTTTTATGACGTGAGATTAATGTAAACAGCCCACTGTGAACACCCTTGTAATTCACTTCAACCTTTTCGCATTTTATGAATGATTGTGTAAGGATTTGGAAACAAGCACAGTACGTTTGTTTCTGAAGCATGCAAAGCCATCTGCTGTTCAAAACTAAGCTCAGAATCAACTCGAGAAAGAATCGCGATGCACTCCAGAAAATCTCAGAATCGATGCTGAATCATTTCTCGATTCGCGATGCATCAATTTATTTTCCCAGCCTTATTCTTGAGTGTTTGTTTTTTAACACCAAGCCAGTTTCTGTTTTTATGCAAAGAATTTTTTTTTTTGTAAATTATACCAGATTTTTATCTATTTTTGCTAAAAACTCTATACTTATATTTGGTTTTGTGTTCTTGAGTGTGGACAAGTGTGCGTGACTCACCCGTAGAGTTGTGATGGTAGCAGCATCTCTGTAGCGCCCATCCTCCTCTTTAAGATTGTATCCCTCTGGTCTCTTGTCACGTTCACTGATCTTCCACAACTTTATAGTTTTATCTGCAATCGAAAGTACAGAATAACGTCACCTTCTAATGTGGGATCTGCCCTCTGACTCGTGCTAAATATAACTGTGAGCCACAAAAAACCCAAAGCCTCTTTCTATGAGTAATAAGAGGTAGTTTGAGTGGCATAACGAATCAAGTTGACAGTTCACCAAATTTTGAAAACATCTGGACATTTTTCCCACATCTAATCTGAACTCTGTCCCACAAATATCTTCCTCCAGTGTGTGGGTGAGCAGAAGATCGGCACTCAGTCTATTCAAGTCTTAAATACACACCGGTTGCATAACACGTCGGAGAGTTCGTATTTTTAGACAGCATGGAGACGCGTCAGTGAGTCAGGGAAAAATCTGGAGAAATTGCAGAGCTCACATCAACTCACAGAAGTTATTAAATGCATCTCCAGTTGAAAATATGGATTTGGTATTGACTGTACTGCAAGTATAAATCAGTCTGTATAATGCTGCACTTTTAAAGCCACAGGACCAAAAGAAGTAACCCCAAAGATCTCAAGCAATCGTTTAACATTTCAATTCAAAAGTGATTAAAATAATAATAATAACAATAAATCCCAGCATGCATTGCCATATAAATGAATGATACATTAACTTGTGTTACAGGGTGGCAATTTTTCAGTTTGCGGAGACTTAAAAATGTGCTTGATTTTAAGGGTCAAATAAAACCATATATAAGTATTAAGTCTTAATAAAAAATAAATAAAAGCTTTGTAAGCTAAAAAATATAATATTGACAATTTATTAAATGAAAGAACCAAGACAGACAAATTTTATTTTTTTTAAATGACCTAAATTAATAATAATAATAATAATAATAATAATAATAAAACCTAATCTACTGTATGTTTTTACGAACCACAGTAATGTAAAACCTTGGAATTATCTGCATCTGGTAGCTATTCTCAGCAAATACTCATATACAATTATTTTTAAAATAATTTAACATGCATTCAAAAAAAACATATAGCCCTAATAATGAATAATAAATGTAATACATATTTTTTATATAACAAAGTAAAACATAATATTCATTTTTTACTTAGATTTTTACTTTTTCATTTTTTAAGTTATACATTACTTTTTTAGAGAGAATTTTAGAACTAGATTTTAACTTTTTTTATTATTAATTAGATGCATCATTTTTGGAGGGTTTTAGAATGAGATTTTTTCATTTGGCTTTTTTAAAATTATAAATTACAACATTTTTGGGAGAATTTTAGAATTATAAGTTTTTATTTTGTTTTGTTTTGAATATAAATGACATAATCTGACATTTTATATCTAATAAACCCCCAGCATTTCTATTATGAACTCCCTGGGTTCAAGGTTCACGCTACTGCGCTAACAGTAAGACTCCACAGAGCCCCACTGCTCTACTAACCATTTGTGGACAACAAAAATTGTGCAGCGTTCTTTTGTGGTAGCCAGCGAATCTTGTTAATCTTTTCCTCGATTTCCAAGCTCTTCAGGTAGTCGAACTCAGGCTCGTGGCTCTGAAATGTGCTGTAAACATTGTATTCACTACGGCACTGTGGCTGACTCTTGTTCTGGGGAAAAAAAAAAACAAAAAAAAAAACAAAAAACACATTTTTATGAGAAAGACATAAGCGGGAATGAAAGCGGATATACTGTTACTACGAAATGGCCCGATCCTTCACCTCAGTCTCTTGCTGGAAGATGACAACTCGACCGCCTTTATCCCCTGTGGCTAGCAGCTCCCCTGAGTGGTTGAACTCCACAGTAGAGATGATGTCGGCTGTAGGACGAGCAGAAACAGAAACATCTGTCAGATTTCCTCCACCCTCGTCCCCCCAAAAGATACATACAACTGATCCATCTCAACAGCCACTGGGATCTTGCCAAAAACACCCTCCGCCATCATAATTTAAAGTGCGATTTGCTTCAAACACATTTAGCCTCAAAAGTCAGAGAGTCACTGACTGACTCAACGAGATGAATCTTTAAATAAAAAGGCACCGTGACACGCAGATCTGTAACCCAGATTCCTGCCACAATATATGCTCCCAAGACAGATGCCTCAGTCACTGATGGGCTGTAGACTGACTCACAGCAATTTAACCCTTTATAAACCAGTAGAGCAGAAGAAAGAAGGAGAAAAGAAGAAAGCAAAGGCCCTTTGTATAAGTCTGACCTAAACTCAAAGTCACTGAATCAGGCCAGAAGACTTTGATAAGAGGCCTGTAAAATACAAACTGGAGACTTGAGACGAAGATCCGCTTGGACTTCAGGTTTGCACAATAACCTTCTTATTATCCATGTGGCTATATGACTATATCTACAGCTATAAATGACAGGGAGTAGAGCTGGGTGATATATTAAACATTTATGATAAATTCTGTGTAATAATATATAATATAACTGGGTGTAATAATATATTGTTACAATATGTCGCAACACAAAAATGCAAAATAGTGACAATATGTATTGTGGATAGTTCACCCAAAATGAAGGTTTAGACATATCATTATGGATTTTATTTAAACCAAAACGCGGATAGAGACACAAAAGAATGCATCAAATATGTTAAACCCATTGAGCTTGCATGTTTATTAACTGTTATTAATAACTTGAAGTTTTTAAATGCATGTTGTCGGGGAGAGAGTACAAGCATGTGTGTCTAACATAATTCTGTATTTTTAGCCAAGCAGAACCATGAATATTTCTATTCTGATTAATGAACAGTACTTTTTCTTAACTGTTTATTAGCTATGTGTCTTAGAAGTAATAATAATAAAAGTAACATTTAAACTATTTTGGCTTTGCTAAAGTATTGTGAGAGTATTTTATTGTATTGTGAGATCAGCACCACGTTTTGAACCAAATCATGGCACGAGTGTATTGTTACACCGTATATTCTATATTTTGTCTGTAATATAATTAACCAACATTATGAATAGCATGACATTTTTGGGTCATGAAGTTTACTGAAAATAGACTGGTGTCAGTAGACTAGTTTCTCATCTAGACCATTTTTCAGCAGTTTTACAATGATTTTGAAGGAAAATCGGTTTAAACATGGAAAAATGAATTTAAATATGGAAAGATGTGTTAAGCACAGCTGGAAGCATTACATTACTGGCAAGCAAGAATAAATTAGCCAAACTATTTATGAGGCTTCTTATAAATACTAGAAGATTGGAATATTTTCATTTTCTAATTTAAGTCTCAGTCGCAAACATGCACAGAGCTGCAAGTTCAAATAAATTTATGATTATTAATTATATTAATAATCATAAATTTAAGGGTGTACATTACATTTCTAGTAGATTCCAATAAGCCAATAATTTCTCATGTGACGGCTGATAACAAATGCACATGCACAATTAAATATACAATATCATAACTGACAATAAAAAAAAAAATAAATAAATAAAAACACTATAATACTGGCCTATAACCAATGTTGTACCAATATATTTATTTTAAAAATGTGTTTGACTATTTGATAACAAATTACTGACTGAGTGGTAAACACCCTTTCGAATAATTTTAAATCTACACAACACATAAATCAAAGAATGATTTTAGCTATATCACCTAGCCCTCTATGCTGAATAATCTAAGTTATGCTGGACAAAAGAAAAATCTACTAAAATTTCTGTATAACTATCAACATTAATAGAATGCAAGAATCACAATCAGCTTTGGCATAAACATGCTTCAAAGATCAAGATCCAGGACTTATAAAACAGAACAATAAGCATATTTAACAGTGAAGCTAATATAAGCAGAATTGGACAAAGCAAGTGTAGTTTCTTTTAAGCAGCTTACAAAAAAAAAAGTGCTCTGAGAACGTAACATGCATATGAGCGTGAATATGTCTGAATTCAGTTGATTGGGTGCTAGAGACTCAGTGTGCTGCAGGCCTCTTGGAGAGTGAAGTCTGATGAATTAAAGGTTGTATAATCCACCACACATAGGGCCAGTTTTACTTACAGCTAGCGCCAGCACAAACCGTCTTTTGGTGTTAAAATAGTACTGTCAGGTTTTACTAAAGACGCGCAGTGACGAATTAGCGCTGAAAAGGCGTGGACAGTCATTTACGTGCCTGACCGTATTGAATATGCATTTCTAGGAGTTTCTAGGAGCAAAATTTATGGGAGGAGAGTATTCAAATGAATCACGCAACGAGATTTACTAACGTTTGCGCTCGTCAAATTACTTGCATTTGTGCCATTATTTAATGCCCAAAAAAAGCATGTCAAACTATTTTGCACTTGAAATGGATGCAATTTGTTGCTAGGAGGAGGCACCGCAGAGAACAGAGAACTTGTGATAGAAGGGAGAGGATTTTTAATTTATTTGGAAAGAACACATTATCCGAACATACTGTTTGCCAAGCCATGTTATTTTTAATTTGCTTCAGGAAATAAAAGATGACTTGGAACCCTCATCTAGGAGTCACGCAATACCAGGTCTATCAAAACTGTTGCAACCCTTCATTTTTTAGCCTCCGGTTCTTTTTAACGTACTGTGGCTTATTTATTTCTTTGTTTATTCGCGACTACGCTAATTTGCGCTGCACTTGGTATATTGCATTGGTCGATATGTAAATGAGATGTTGTGTCTGAGTTCTTTAATTTGTGCGTTGTTAGTAAATCACCCGCAGAAATTTCCACGCCCATCGGCGCTGTTTTGGAATTGCGCTCTCGCGCTAATTTTCCCTGTTTAGTAAAACTGGCCCATTGTTTCACTTGACATCCTGCTGTTGACAGGACACTAGACTGATACGTCAAGCTGTTGCCTTCATCACTGACAAGCACTATTAATAAACATGACAATAGGTGTGTCCTAATACACGTACTTATGCACTCATCTATGGCATTTTGTAGTGCTTACACTAAAAAATTCCCACAAGTAGTAGTGCACTTAAAGTGTCTGGATGGTACACTAACAGAAAACACAAAGTCTGCAATATTGGACTCTTCATGCACTCAAAAGTCATGGTTTTCCTTACGTAGCAGAAAAAGAAGGAACGGGAAAATCAGACTGGATGCTGGATGATAAAATAATAATCAAAAAGATGGTATAGAGTACAGAAGTACCTACAACCTTTTCACTTGTTGGATCTAGAAGTATTTTTACCATTTATTTTTTTCCCATAGGGATTTTTTTTAATAAAGTGTTCATTAAGTAAGGGATAATCAACGGCTAGCCATGCATTAAAGGATTTTAATGCACGACGGTCGCGTCGGGCAGTTGCCTCCGCGAAGTGCATTAAAATCCTTTAATGCACGTCTAGCCGTCGATTATCCCGCTTATTCCATGGTCATTTGCCAAGTAATAGACAAGTTAAAACTTGTCTTGCTCTTTGCAGCGCAATATTTGAACGAATGGGTAAAAATGACATTAGCGCTAGCATTCTGCCAGCTTCAAATCAGACACAGCGATGAAATAGTGTGGTAAGACCACATTTATTTGAATGAATTATAGCATGTACTTCAATTAATCGATCGAGAGAGAGAGAGAGAGAGAGAGAGGACAGTTGTGTGTATCTGCTTGCTACGTCTGTGCGTCTCTCTCTACAAAAAAATACTTCAAAAACAGCGATTTTATCACCTCATTGCTGGGGAATATAATGTAGCGATCTAGTATCTATCTTTTATTTTATTAATAAAAATCGCAGGGAAGCATTGGAAGTTTATGTGTGTGCAGCACAATCTGCGATCTCTCTCTCTGTGTGTGTGTGTGTGTGTGTGTGTGTGAGCGAGTGATGCGTGTTGGTTAGTGTGCATCAATTAAAGCAGACCATGGAATAAAGAGTTATAATCAATGAATCAAACCAACCAGCTACAAGATGAATCATAACATTACAAACCTTTGATTTGAAGAAAAAATATTTGAAAACGGCACTAATAATGGAAAGAACTACAATCCCATGAAGCATTGCAAAATGCCAATCATATTAAAAACAATGGTGAATTATAAAAATAATAATTTAGTTTTTAATTATTTCTATAGAATAATATATTTTAAATTTATTGAGAGCCACTCGATTACATAATTTGCTGTGCTCATGCCCTGCAGAGCTCATTTGGCATGCTTTGCTCACTGCAACTCACTGATTGGTGTAATTCTGCACACCATCATGGGTAATGTAGTTTACCACCATTAATTCAGCTGCAAAATGTGATTATTTAAAAAAATAATAATAATAATTTAAATATTGCGGGATGGCTTCAACAAAAGCACCATTCATCAAAAACATTGGAGCTCACAACAAGTCTGGCTTTAAAGGTTTATAAGCTATCATTAAAAATCAATTTGCCTATGGAGAAAATGGATGGTTTTTACTTCTGGATCCCAACTGTTGCACTCTGTAGTGTCTATCATGTCACTGGGGACACACTATCATCTTTTTGCACACTTTTGACACTCCACATAAAGTCTGGTCCATAAATCGCCTGATTAGACTGGAAGAAACTATTTGGAAAGGTACTCACCTTCGGCTACGTCATCATCGATCGCACCTTTCACTTGTGAAAAGCACCACTGCACATCGTTTCCCCCGCCTCCGGCTCCTGAAACCACAAAACGCCACTTAAAGTTTGTTGCAGCCCACATATTTAAATTAATCTTGGATAAGGCTAGGAAAGACATTTTTGATGCTTTTAGAAATCTCAATAAATCTATTAGGAACTTTTAATTTGCTGACATTCTCTAGTATTGGATTTGATTTAAAAATCATCATTCCATATAACAACAAACAAACAAAAATACAAGAGTAGTACTACAAGAAAGATGCACAGTAGGAATTAACAGCAGGAAATAAGGCAGCACATTCTCATCTGACTAAAAGTTGCCCTTTCATCACACAAAAAAAAAACAAAAAAACAATGAAAATACTGTCTACAATCGCAATAATCCGTATCAAATTTAAATGGCAGCTCTTGCATCATTTTTTAATGAGAGAGGCGAAATAGGGTGAGGCAACTCCCGAGTGGCCGTTTGAGGCAGCGCCAAACTGGTTGGGTTTGTTAATGAGACAAGTGGCTACAGGAGACCCAATGAAAGGAACAACAACCGCCCTAGTATGTGCTTAAAGGCTAGCAGAGGTGAAAAGTATTTGAGTACCAGTACTTCACTACTATACTTGAGTATCATTTTAAGAAATTTGTACTTTACTAGAGTTCTGTTAAAACCAATACGAGGGAACAAATTATTACATTGAGTGCACAATTTACTAAAAATGAGGGACGACGGAACGGATTATCTTTTTCTCAATTACATTTACAAGGAAAAAATTTAAAATTTTTTTTTACTCCACCACAGTTTCGTGTAGGGCTGCAAAACGATTACTCGCGATTAACTGCATTCAAAATAAAAGTTTATGTTCACATACTATATGTGTGTTTATTGTGTGTGTGTGTGTGTGTATATATATAAAAATACACACACGTGTATATTAAGAAAAATTGTTAGATTTATATATAAAACATTTATATTTATATATAAAATAACTTATATAAAGTATTTATAAGTTATTTTATAACTTCAAAAACATATACATACATACACATACATTTTATATATATATATATATATATATATATATATATATATATATATATATATATATATATAAAACACACACACACACACACATACATATATACACACACACAAATATTTTAAAATATATATATGTGTTTGTATTTATATTTACATAAATATACACAGTACACACACATATAATATGTTAACAAACTTATTTTGAATGTGATTAATCGTGATTAATCGTTTTGCAGCCCTAATTTCATGTAAACTTAAAAGTACAAAATTCATGCAGGGCTCCAGACAGAAAAATCGAGTAAGGAGCCATTAGCTCCTATGAGAAAAAAAAACTTAGGCGCCAAATTATTTTTTTTAGGTGCCACAGAATAAACGTGTTTTATTTATTTTATTATATTTATTTATTTTTTTTACATTTTAACATTTCAACTGTCATATGTCTCATCTTTTCTTGACTTTATCAGCATTTTAATCCATCTTGTAGATGACCTGGGAACTAAGCTTCACTTAAAGTGGGAACTAAATATCTTTTCCAACTTGAAATATACAGTCACAAAGAATTGTTCATTACACAGAATCTGTACCAATATCATGGATCATAAGCATCACTTGGCCTCTGAGTTTAGTTTGGGCTCCTCCTCAATGCATCCTATAAATGTTGTCATACACTCTTAAAAATAAAGGTGCTTCACAATGCCATAGAAGTCTAAATGGTTTCATAAAGAACCTTTAACATCTGAAGAACCTTTCTGTTTCACAAAAGGTTCTTTGTGGAGAAGGTTATTCAGATTATAAAAAGTTGTCAGTTCTTTAAAGAGATGGTTATAAAAAGAGATGGTTCTTTACAGAACCTTTGACTGAATGGTTCTTTGTGGAACCAAAAATGGTTCTGTGAAGAACCTTTTAAGCACCTTTATTTTTAAGAGTGTATGTCTTTCACACTTTCAGTCTGTTTTTCTTAATTAGTAAAATGCAATTTTATAGGAAGAGTTGAATCATGTAGACAACAGGTTAAGTAAAAATATTAATATGCAATAGCGCATAAATATAGCAAAATGCTCCTCTTTATAGTCATTTTTCTAGCTGACCGATGAGTTTATGGACACAAAATGGTTATTCTGAGGTAAATGTATATTACGTTGCAATGTTTACAAGCTTTACATGTTTCCCGCAGTTTGAAACACTAAATGAGCTTTTACAAAAGACATTTTAGTAAGTTGTACTGTAGGCTCTCTTATAAAACAGCCTATCTTTTGATGTTAATTCATGTTCATTATGTACTATAGTAGTAAAGAGAAAGATATAATGGGTTCACTTGCCACTTGAACTGAGGTGCTAAAGTGATCGCGCCTGCCGCATTAAAGAGCGCCAAAACTGTATTTATTTTTTGAAATTCATTATGAATTTGGCATAATTTTAAAGCTGATACTTTGTTTATTAAAAAGTAACAAAGCACAAGGCTTTTTGTGATTACTGGACGGCTAGTGCGCTTCAAATAATATGAAGTTCACGCATTAACAGAACACAGCATAGACTAAGATCTTGATGAGAAGAAGCCATATTAATAATGATTATAAACGAGAATTGTTAACGATATTGCCAATATCCACACAGCTGACAGCTTTTCCTGTTGTAGTTTGTTCAAGTTGTGCAAGAAATAGACGCTGTTTTTCTGCACTTTCACTTCACACGTCTCTGTCATTTTGATCTCTCTCATCTGCACAACTGAGCTGTGTTTAGCAGACTGTGCGCGTCAGTGCTGCAGAGATGAGGGCTGTTTTAAACACTTTTTTCCCACTAAAACTTTGATGTGCACCGTCTCAGTTTAATACGTGAACATAACAAAAGATGTGATCGCAAAACAATCAGGAAAAAAGGAATTACATATAAATTTATAAGTCATAACCTGTAAATATATATAATTTATATATTATATATCGCCAATGGCGACCTCAGCAAAAACTTGCAAATTAATATTTTTGGTCGCAAATGTGACCGTTTTAGTCGCAGTTTGGAGCCCTGTCATGTCATAGGTCATCAGGGCCTGTTCCATAAAACAAGTTTATCAAATAAACCAGGCTTATTCCAGTTAGTCTGACATATTTTGAACCATATCAACTAACGATAAGTCAGACTAACTGAAATAAACCTAGCTTATTTGGTAAACTTGTTTTATGAAACAGGCCCCAGGACTTTTCTCAAAGATTTAAAAATAAAAACAGTACTTTTCTTTATCCTATTATAACCAAAGACTATAGAATACCCAAGACGTGTCACTCGTACAGTTATGAATGGGGAAAAATGCAAGGCTCAATATAGCCGTTCTATCGAACAAAGCCCCGCCTTCTAAGCAAAAGAGCCAATCCCTAATCGGTAAAGTCAGCGTGTCACTGCAGCTGCCTCCCGGTTGCTATAGAAACAGTCAGTGCTCTCAGCCGTGTGCCTAGGACTGCGCATACTAACAAATTATTCACTTGACTATATAGTGAGAGAGACGTTTGAGTCAATTTCTGACAGTATTTGAACAATTTCTTAGATTTTTTTTAATCTACATACTTTCAGTAGTTCTGAATATATAATATATAAATATATGTATGTATATGTATATACCCAAACACACACATATATCCACATACACACACACATATATATACATTGAATATATAAGTTCTGAAGCTGTAGAACTAGCAGAACATGATGACAGAAGAACTCATCCACAATATCCACCGCCCGCTGCCATCAGCTGCCGCGTCTCATACACACGAGCGCGACTTTAGCACTATATTTAGCAATTATCAGACCCTTTTAGCAGCTTTTTTTCCATAGAATATACAAACTGACAAACCTAGCGACTTTTTTGGATAAACCTTAGCTATGGTTCAGTTGGAAGATGTCGCCAGTGCTGCCCCGCGAGCGCGAGATCTGACTCTCCCGGGGGCAGTGTCACCTCTCTCTGCGTCTGTTCTGTGCAGTGAGCGGCAGAGAAGCACCGCATTCATCTGGCCGTACCACAGCAGACTCGTCAGTAAATGAGTACAAAACAGCGTTTCCAAGCACCTGCCGCTAACTGACTGTTTGGAATTATAAGTATGAGCATAGTTCGATTGTTAATATTATGCACTTTTTTGTTTGTTGTTTTTTTTTTAGTTTGTTACTCAGACGCAGGCAGTGCGCTGCATGAGACAAAAAAAGTAATATAGCCAAAACCACCGCATAGCCGCTCTTTAGTGTAACGTTAGATGCATGTGGATTTTATCAGACGATGTCGCGATTATAAATGAGAGTGTCTCCTGGTTAACATGTATTAACGGGTCGTGTTTAGTCACTATTTAGTGTGGAATTTTTCTACAATATTCACTCATGACGGTAAAATAGGGCATTCTAAGTTAATCTACTGCAGTTTTTCCTCACTCAATCAGTAGAAAATGTGGTTAACACCCGGTCATACATGAAAAAAATAAATACCGTCATATACCGTGAAACCGGTATAATTTTGAAAAATACCATGATATAAATTTTTGGTCATACCGCCCAACACTACCCCGCATATTAATAACGGCTCACTGATGCCCGCAGTTAATATACAGTATAATTACCCAACGATAGAATTGCAAGAAAAAGTATTGGAATATATTTTTTGAGCAGTTTAATACCTTATGAGCAGTTGATTTATGCTAATGGGTACTGCTATGTTAATAAATGGTGTCATTCTGTTATGTTTATTATATTAATATGTTTCAGCATGTTACAATCATTATATGGCTTGAGTTAAGCCTATCTTTAAATAAATGAAACAGTTTGTTATCATACAGATTAAAAGTGTGAATGGTCTCTCTCTCTCTGTTTATGGGTGTGTAACACTAGCCTAATAACGTGACGTGCGTGCATGCATACAGGGAAGGGGTGCTATTTTCGAATAATCGAATAATTCCCAGAGATTTTCGAATATTACTTTTGCTTGAAATGCCCATACCTAATATATACACACACATAAACATATATACACATACATACATACATACATATATATATATATATATTTTTTTTTTTTTTTTTTTATGGGTAGTTGACAAAAAAATGTTGAAAAAAAAACCAACTTAACATACAAATAACATGAGAAAAATGTATCTTCATTCTTAGAGTTACAAATAGCATGAGAGAGGTTTATCTTCAATGTAGAGGTTTTTTTTTTATTTTGTTTTTTTTATTTATTTTTTTTTCCCCTCACACCATAGAACACATTCATACGTCAACTACATACACACACACACACTTTCAAATACATAATACAATACAACACATTTTTTTTTCAATCAGCGCCAAGTGAATCCTCCCACCCCTTAGCGTCACGACGTATCTATACGATTTCTGCTCTGTGAATTAGTCCGGTGGGCTGAAATCTTATAACCAGTAACATACTGGGGTCTTTGATCGCGGCGGATGGCGGTGGTTTAGCGGTTTAAAGTCACGGAGAGAAGCGCGCCGCGGTTTGACTGCACATGACTCTGCAGAAGCCGGCTGAAGTTCGCTACTTTAATGGAGGTGATTTAAAGAGGCCGAGATGTCGAGCACATATATACACCAGGCCAGGTGATACATATAAGTTACACAGAGAAAAAGAAGCGGGACACATTAACCAATGCCCATTCATTTTTACAACCGACATATTAAAAATCACGTAGCCCCACCGCGCATCCCGCTAACAAATGATGAGTGGGTTTAACCGGACAGATTTCCACGCAAATACAGCTCATCACTAAAACAGCCTGCTCTCTGGGCCACTCGTGATCACAGAGGAGCCTCAGTACTCAAATGATCGTCACATTAGGAATAAAGCCCGACAGAAATCAGTTTTGCCGATTTGCTGGCTAACTGGAGGGAAACGAGGCAGCTAAGAGGCTAGGCTACTGTCACAGGATCAGTACCGCCGATGACGGCTTCAGTACAACCGCTGCGCTCACTCTAACAAACAGAAGCTATCGCTAAAATATAACTGATTTCATACAATCTTTGCTTGAGCAGCTCATAAACTTGCCAAGTTACCTGCCATGGCGAGAGCGGCGATGTCGGACCCTAGTCTTGATAAGCAGTGTGAAGGCAGCGACCAGAGCAAGATTTCCAAGAGAGTCGCCGGAAATGCAGTTTTTCAAAATAAAAGTGCTTGGACGTGATATTCTGTAAAATGGAATAGAAATGCAACTAATAACATAAAACTAGATTTAATATTAAAAGTGAGTGATTATCAGATTAACAGCTAGACATCCTGCATTCTATGAATTAGTAAAGCAAGTAAGACAAACTGACAAAAGTCCTGTGTTTCTACTGTCCACGGAACTGATACCATTAATTATTCTGCAAATCTTGGGAACACCAAAAGTCACCTATTTGTTTCCATAATAGTTTTCCAGGAGGCCCTTCTAGGGTCCTGTCTGTTTACATGCATTCATAAACTATATATCTTCACAATGCAATGTTTCTGGAAATCTGTACTGTCTACTGTACTTGTGTATTCATGCACTTTATTTAATACTGCTAATGTTTTTGCAGCCAGCGGGGCTGATATATTATTTATCATAAAACTTATTAAACAATACTGAAATATTGATACTGGTGAAAGTAAATGATGCCAAAGAGCTTCATATGATAAGAGTTTAGTTTTAATTGCCACAGTGCAGCGGAGCAATGCACATTAATGATGCTCGATGCTCAAAGATGCATGATGTGCCAACATTAGATGTTCCTTTTAATAATAACAATAATAATAATAATAAAAACTAATAGGATATTTGAAAACTAATAGGATAGTTAAAAACGTATACATTTTGAATCTGCCTTAAATCTGTTAATTATTTGCAAATCTATTAATAAATGACACTGAGATTTATTGAATCCTAAGTGAAACAGTAAACCAACTTATTTTAGTGCAATTTATTTAGGTAAATAATTGATGTACCATATAAAATGTTTACACCATTTTGAAGATAAAATATTTATGTTCCATTACATAAAAAGTAACACATTATTTAGTTATTCATCTTTATTTGACATTATTTTGTCACAATTATAATGAAGTAGATTGTGAGACAATACTCTGAAGTATTAATACTTAAAATGTACGCATGTTAAAACTTATAACGATGTGTATATTAAATTTTATTAAAAGCTTCGATTGCTCTAGCTGTATTTTGAAGGAAAATTACGCTTTTGGGCCCGCTATTACGTCACTTCCGGCTCTTACCTTCGCTTGCTGCTGCTGCTGCTAATTTTTGGTAACAGAACTGTCCAGATAACTTTGCAGGATTTTTTTTTATTGCAAGCAGTTCGTCTAGGAATGGATGAATACGGACCTCAGAAAGAAGCTCTTTACGGTAGTCCTTTCGTTTATGTCTAAATCTTAAGATCTTAAGGCTTTCTTCCTCACAGCTCTATCCTCCTACACTTCTCTCAACATTCAAAATGGCGCAACCCCGCCCTGTAGTGACGTCATCGGCTCTGGCCAATCATTACTGGACGCTGGGGGGTGATGACGTAACTACAATGGTTTTACAAACCACTGTGGAAGTGACCGAGCACAAGCTTTCAGCAGTTATACTGTATAATGTGCTTGAATGTTTGTGTAAATATAGTAAAAAAATAAAAAAATAAAAAAATATATATATATATTAAATAGGTTTCTTTTTTCTATATTATATCTACTTGTTTTCTTAAAATATTAATAATAATAATAATAAACCTTGCTACGTGTCAACACTTGCATGTTGCTCTTTTGTTGGTTTTGATTTCTTCTATTGTCCTCATTTGGATAAAAAGCGTCTGCTAAATGACTAAATGTAAATGTAGTTAAATACAATATTTTTTTATAGTGTGTGTGTGTAATATAATGTATATGTATGTGGTTGAATGTTTGATTTTTGTGTAAATACAGTTTAAATATATATTTGGTTAAAATATCAAATACTTTAAATATTTAAAATTTATATTTATAAGACCGTCAAAAACAACATTGTAATTGTGTTTTTGTAATTGTAATGTTTTTCGCAACATATAAACTGGAACTCATACAATTAACATGTTGTCTAAAAATATCTATTATACTTTCAGGGATTCTCATTAAGTTTAGCTTTAGTTACTAAACAAGCTCAATTACACCCACAAACAAAACTTTTTTTTTTCTTCTTCTTCTTTTTTTTCCACACCCAGAACAGGTACAGGCAACTGACAGGCTCAACAAAAACAATACATCTCTTTTTATTATGTAAGTATGCATGATGCTGTTGGCTAAAAGCCAGGCAGCAATAAAAAGTGTTATGTACAGTAATAAAGCATTTCTTCATTTCTGAGAGACATAGAGAGTAATAATAATAATACAAATTAATAAATAAATATTAAAAATAAAATAAATAAATAAATATATAATATTAGTACTGGTTGTTTTGGTTCATGAGTAGAATGGACTTGTTTATTATTTAAATTAAATTGTTTGGGAATGGGGAAAAAAATATGGTTACACTTTATTTTGTGTCCTTGTTACAGTGTAACAAAATTCATTTAAATACTGAGTAATTTTAATTAACTACGTGTACTTATGATTAAGGTTAGGATTTGGGTTTGGCTTAGGGTTGCATGCAATTATGCAAAATTTATTGTTATCATAATAGTAAGTGCATTTAATGTGTAACAAGAACACCTTAAAATAAAGTGTTACCAAAAATACTTCTGTAAACAAGGTGAAGGAAAATCAGTCATTGTGAGAAATGACTTTTTGACCTTTGAGCTGTACCTCAGGTTAAACTGGGTTGTTCTGCCGTTCTGTAAACAAGTGACAAAATGTTGCGAAAAACAAAGTAATAATATATTTTATACAAAACTTAGTTCATAAGCAATAGATTGCAGGCGCATGTGACACGTACTGTCATGACTAATTGAGCTCTTTCCATTCAGAACATCTTTTAAATCACATATCAACTTACATATGGACACGAGATTGCAAAGAATAAAAGATTACAGATTCTCGCCCCATGCCAAAACAGCGATTAGGGGACGGCACATTCTGAAGGATGTTCTGGTAAACATAACAAGGAATACGGTAACAGATGGTTGCATTGCCCATCCAACAGACTTATTGGCAGTGCTGCTCAAAAACTCCTAACAAATGTGTACAGCACGGATGAAATGAAAAACTAGCAGCAGGTGGCAGTCTTGCACCATCAAAATACTACGGTATTGATCCACCCTTGCTGAACAGTGAGCAGATTTCTCTCGCAGACCATAAACTATTGCATTATTTCCTCAAAACTGATTTTGGATCAGTCTAAATGGATAAGCGCTGCCAGTAGAGTAGAAAAGCATTAAATGCAACCAGAAAGAAGGGCATCATCATTTCGCCTTCTCAATGTGATGGCGGCTAAAATCTAATACACTTCACTACTGATATTTGCAATGGGTTTAACACTGAAGTTTAAAGATATGAGAAGAAAAACAGCTTGGGTGCTACTAGCAGACTATAGAGGGCAGTGCATTTGGTATTCAGATGCTCTTGGATGGGTCTCTGGTGTTGACAGACTTTTGAGGGACGGCGGTTTAATTACAGTGTGAAGAGGCATGCTCACACACGAGTGCCAGACCTCCAGGACACTCGGGCTGCCAGGGCTCCGAACTTGACCACTGCAGTCATCCATTCCAGAGAGAAGCTCCCTCCACTGAGGAATATCTGCTCGGATTGCTCTTGCTGCAGTGTGCCAGAGCCGGGCTTTTTTGTAAACAGCCCTGAAACATTTCATGTGGCGGGTTTTAGAGAGATGAGATGAGCACCCGTGAGCTTTTTAAATGAGCACTTTCACTACTGATAGCCTTTTAACTTGCAGTAGATACCGTGCCAACCGAGGTTATCAGCGTTTTGCATTTTCAGCAGAAACACCGAAAACAAGACATGAAATGATTGTCATGACAACACGACTCGTGACTATATAACTCAGTTACATAGCTGGTCATGTGATACATGTGATAACAACATTTGGGAGCGTCAATCAATCAATCTCTATCTAGCTATCTATCTATCCATCTATCAAAAGTTTGAGGTCTGTCAGATCATTTTAAAAAATGAATAGTTTTATTTAGTAAGTATGCGCTAAATTGATCTATTAATCTATTGCAAAACATTTAGTTCTTTTGTTCCGTTCTCTCAGTTTCTTTTCATTCATCAAAGAATCCTGAAAGAAAGTGTATCACAGTTTCCACAAAAATATTAAGCAGCACAACTCTTATTATTATTCATATAATAATAAATGTTTCTTGAGCAGCAAATCAGCATATTACAATGATTTCTGAAGGATCATGTGACACTGAAGACTGGAGTAAAATGATGTTGCATCACAGGAATAATTTACATTTTAAAATGTATTAAAATATAAAAGTTATTTCATATTGTAATAATATTCTACAATATTACTGTTTTTACTGTATTTTTGATCAAATAAATGCAGCCTTGGTGAGCGTAAGAGACAACAACGTGAAAAAAATGTCTAAAAATGTTCTCTAGAAAATTATTTTAATTAGCAGTGGCACTGAGGCGGCTTTTTATTTACGAAGAACCAAAAGAGGCATCAGAATCTGCCTTTTTGAATACACAAAGCAAGAAGAAACAGTTTAAAGGTCCACTCATTAAAAGGTTTTCCCCTACAGAAATTAACAGCATGTTACTTTTGTGAAACATGCTTATCATATACGCTTGCATTATAAAGACTCATAAAAGCAGATTTATGTTGCATAGAGTGGGTCCTCTCATGGGGGCAGACATGTTGAGATCACATGATAAGATGGCTTTATCTAATAATACATTAATCAAATATATTAATCTTAAACAAAGTGTTTTTTAACTATAGAATTTGTAACTGAAAATTGTGATACTTTTTTATGACAGCATTTTGTTTTCTTTGCTTTATTGTTTTTCAGTTTCATGATCACATTTTAAAACCAATCTTCATTTTAGACTTGGATAATAACCCTGGTGCCACTGAAAGATGCTCATGACTGTCCACATTTACAAGTGTCATGCACAGAAAGATGCTCATCTACAGAATGTGTTGTTGTTGACTGTGTTTATGGAACTCATTTGGTGATAAGAATGTCCTTGTAGCATCATTAGCATGCCAGATGCCATTTAGATCACAATTAACTCGTCTCAATTAACATTGGTTTAATTAAACAAACGATAATTGACTAATGGTTTAACTGGTTTATCTTTCAAGGAAAGTTTGAAGCTGCATCCACATTAATCCAGATATAGCTGAGAAACAGCGTTTTTAAGTGTTCTCCACCAACACGTCTGAAATTGTTTAAATCATCTTGCTGCATATGCATAAAAAGTCATAAAAGCTCACTGAGATGATACCGAGAGACCAGATATAATAAAGTTCTCACACTATTATTCCGTTATTAGTAAAATATCCCACCACTCACTGGTTTAAATGTATTTATATGTATTTGTATAATCTGTGGAAGGTGTAGGACTATAAAATGTTCGTCCAAT